>CAMPDV010000357.1:0-307417 GCA_946699065.1 Loxodes magnus | reverse complement strand
AAGAATAAAACTATCGGAAAAATGAAAAAGGGATTTGAAGCATTTAAACTATTGGAGTTTATTGTTTAACATGTGATGTCATTTTTAATTTCGAAAAGCCTTTTATGTGAGGAGATGGAAGTACAGGAAGTTTTGAAGATAGTTGAAATTTAGAATGTCCCTTTAAAGAAAGAGAAAGATAAACATTTACGTAAGGCGAAATAGTGTAATACGTAATTTTACTTAGCATGCTAATATTAGTTATTTCAATTTCTTTTTGAGAGATAAGAAAAAGAAGTGACTATTAATTTGTTAAACTGAAGAGAGTATTTGTAATGTCCAGTTGGGATTTTATTTACATTTTTCATATTCTTTTATATACTTTGCAAATCGCTTCAGTTGGTCCAAACTTCTCTGATTATAGTTATTTAGCAGAATTTATTGTAAGCTGTGCAAAACTTGATTTCGTAAATATTTTTGGAGAGTCTCATAACAAGCAATACTCCAATCAATTAGTTGCATGTGTCATAGCTTCTTTGTGATTAATTAGCCTTTTGAGTATTATGCGAAAGTTAGAGTTTTCCAATAAATTATTTCTTTATTTAATTGGTAGTATTTCGTATTATTTAGGCCCGTTTCTAACTTACAGCTTTTTCCTACCTTTGAACTGAAACTTTATGGATTTATTTATCTGCGTTGAAGGATTTGACTAAAATCATAATGGATCTCTCGAATTTTCCGAGTCATTTCACTATAAAGATTGTAACTGAAAATGCTGATAAGGTAGTCACCTCTTTTTCGTAATAGTATGCTCTATTTCCTTCATTATCTATACAATCTTAGGAACTAAAACTCTTCTAATGTGATAAGAACTATATGGATACTTAAACAAGATAAAGTACAAAAAACAATGACTAATAAGCTTTAGAGTGTTCTAGTTTATTTTAGTTACTTTGAATTTACTAGTAGAAAGGCAGAATAAAATAGTCCATGCTGCACTTTATTTAGTTATATTAGCTTTTCTTTCCTCTATATTTACAAGACATTGCCTTGCTGCTACCCTAAACTAAATTCCTGAATGTTAATTTTTCTTGGTTGCAATTTTTGAATTTCAATAGTATAAATAATTAGAATGGAACTTTCTTCCTATAATATCGTTAAAAAGTTCTACATTTTAGCGAATGGGCTAGGATGTAGCTTAATAGTTTTAATAGGATTTAGATTATAATTGAAATAAAAAACCTTAATTACTATCTTTGAGTTAGACGAAACTTATTTATTCAGATGAACCTTTTAATGCAAGAGAGATTAAAATTTGCTACCTAAATATATCCTGAATCAGTCCATTTTCCTTAATTTCAGATAATTCTTAGCTTTTAAGATACTAAATGATGAAAATTTTTTGTTTTGAGTAAGAAAATTTTTCTCTTAAGCTTTATTTATATCACAATGTTATAAATAATGAATAGAACTAGTTCTTATTTTAAGAATAATAAAGCATCAGTCCTTCAGAGCTAACTGGAAATTTTAAAAATGTACAAAGAAAAAGAAATAAAAATCTGGAATAAAAAATAGAATAACTTTAAAAAAGCTAAGAAGCTAAAGCATATCTAACTCCTACATCTTCATATAAAAATTAATCTTCATAAATTATTATTCAACAAAGTGGCTCAAGTAAAGGAATAAAACTTTCGAAGGTATAAAAGGTAAAACAAGTTGAGGATCTATATGAGAGCGAAGATCATTAAAATGATATAGTATATGACTAAGAGTTACTCTTTATACTACCTTAATAATTTTTTAAAATTTAAGCAATATTTAAAGTTTCAAACATATAAAATCATTAATTCTCTATTAAAATTCCAAAACCTCAACAATTTCAAATTGACAGTCCGCTCTTGATATGATATCTTTTTGTTAATACTGGTATAAGATAAAATTGATTCTTATTCAAGGCATAAGTTTAATAAATATGATAAAACAAAAGTTTAAGAAATGAAGGAAAGTTAAATTTAAAATAAGAAAGTCTCAATTATAAAAATAGAGGAATAAATTAAGTAATTAACTTATTAATTTCATCCTTTATAGCACTTAATAAACATCTAAGCTTATTATAAGCATAGTCATAATTAATAGCCTAAATATTAAATTAAAGCTATTATTATAAATAATTACTAAATCAAATATAGAAAATTTAGGATTCTAAGATTATTTTAGGGTAAAATAGATTAAGCTTTAATTAAGATATAAATATAAGAAATATTAAATATTCTTGATTATTGCTAAACTTAACTAGATGTTTTTAGAGATTTTGAATATGAAATATGTTCAAACTTTAAAATAATTTTCAATAATAATTACCTTACATATTTCATAATCAAGCTTCGGATGGGGAGGGTATAGAAAGATAGCTTACTAAATTAGGAGTTTTAGATGATTAGGGTTTAGATCTCTTTAATTAGAGATGATATTTATGTGAAAATATAATGTATGTGATTGACTAAAACATACCTTATAATATATAAATTATAATAAATTTAATTATAAATCTAAAGTCTACATTTGTAGGATAGAAAAGCTATTATTTAATTATAAGGAGAAAATACTAATGTATAAAACATTAAAATAAAAGCATACTATAAATAAAATAATAATGTACTTAATTCAATTAAGCAAGAAAGAAACTAAATCATAGTAAATGCATACATTTAGTATATCATTCTTAATATATAAAATACTTATTTTTTTATTTTATATATAGCCTAACCTTCTCATAATAATTCAATGCAATTTTCAACTTTTCTAAAAATTAAATTTTTGTACTTTTTATCTCTTAATTAAGCAAGAATATTTAGTTTTAGGGTTATCAATGAAGATTTCTTAGGTTATATATAATTAATTATCCTGTTTTGATGCTTAATCTTTTAATTATAGTAATAAGCTTTTTATTATTCATAACTGCTACTATTTTTATCTTTTTATTATAATTACATTTTAAAGGTATAATTAAATTTTAAGAATCTATGCCTCGTTTTTAGTAGCTAAAATAATAAGCTGACAGTATAATAGATAAAATTAAAGAGTGCAATTGAATAAAAGTATAGTAATAGAGTATATGATTTAAGAAATAAAACTAGCTCTTAATAAATAATCTATCAATTACTTAAAAGTATATAAGCTAGGTTTATTTATAAGAAATATCTAAATTTTGTGAGATAAATATATAATACTTCTTTATCATCAAACTGTATAGGATTTTAAAATCTACATTTTGTAAAATCTAAGCAAGGAACAATAAACTTAAAAAAATTGTAAGTTAAAATCACGAAGAAGGTTTATGCTTCATATACACCTTAAATGAAATTAAATTCTGTTGTAAATATTAATCTAAAGAGCCTTTTAAACATTCCAATAATTTAAAATAATAGGATTAGACAAATAAGTATATCAACCTTTTTGAATATTTGTATTTATTCTTTAATAAATACAGTTAATGATACATATTGGATCCTAATGGATAACTATTAATTTTCTTTATTTGATATTAGTCCTATTAATTTCTAGATTTTCTTTAGATAGAGAATTTGTATAATTAATTGAGCAATTTAGTTTGAAGATGTATTAAATAGAAATAAATTTACTATTTGAAGGAAATTATTGTTTTAGAACTGGCTATATTTCACTATAATTAGCAAATAACTAAGAAACATAAATAGAAGATAGCTAAAGCTGCTTATATTGTTATAATAGACTAATGAAAGATAAAAATAAATGCCAAATGCTTAATAATTTTAAATTTCTTGGATCAACTTAATATTTATAATCAAAAAATGTATGAGAATTTTAAATAAATAAAGGAAATTTCTAGAATAAATTATTTAAAATATGCTAATACTTTCTTAAGTTAAAAGTTATAACTCTATAAACAATAAGGATATACCTTAGTGTCTTTATAATTTAAGATAATAGAAGCTATTTATTTAAATTTTAGTTTCAGATAAGTTAAAGAATACATTTATAAATACACTTGAGAGAATCCTGCTTTTTAACTTAAAACTTTTCTTTTTAGTTATAAAGTTGAATGATCAATAAAATTATAATATACTTTAAGTTTAATCAAAAAAATAAAATTTATTATTCTTTACACAGTGAACGGTCAATATCTACTAGACAATTCTATAAACTTAAATCTATTTAAGCTGAATAAATGCATAAAGTATGCTTAATAACAATAATCATGCTCTCTAAACAAAAGAGCAATATTAATTTAACTCTTGAAATAAACTCATAATATTTATATGGTAATTTAGCTGAGATAATATAATAATAAGATCTATTTTAAAAAGTTGATTAAGTACTTAAATATTAGAACAAAGGATATTAAGCAAAACTTAATTCCTACTTTCTAATTTGTTTGATGCTTTTAACTTAGAAATTTTTAAATAAAAGGAAGATTTAAAATATTTCTTTGAAAATGGCTTTTGATTTAAGTTAAATTCAAGATAAGCTAATTAAGATTATAATAAAATGCAAGAAGGAATAGTACTTTTGAAATGTTTTACAATTATAATGTAATGAATGTAGTTAAATTAATAGGATAAACCAACTAAGATATTTATTTAAAGTAATTAATACTTTTTGCAAACTTTTATTTTACGTAAAATACTTGCAAATCCTATATTAAGAACTAAATGATATAGCTTTAACTTGTAATTCTAAAATAAAATTAAAATTAAGCATTTTATAATTTTACACTCCTAGTGAATATAAGTTATTTATGTTTTACATAGCTTTAAAGTAAATAAATAAGGCTTTATTTAAAAATAAAAGAATTTGGTATTAACTAAATGAAATGCTTTTAATCTAATCCTTTTAACTAAAGAATTTAGATATCCATCAAATTAAATATTTGGCTTGTTAAGATAAGGATAATTATTAAAATAAAAGTAACTAGAAAGTGTATGAAAGATTGAACACTAAGATGTTTCATAATATTTAATCAAGCTATTAAAATAATATCTATCATTATTTAAAATAAAAAGGATTAAGATAATTAAATTGTCTGAGTAATTAGACATTAGCAAACATAAAAGACTCTCTGTTGAAATGTGTCTATAAATAAATTAGAAGTCTAATTTATAAAACTTGCATATGAAATTTGCTATGGGATGAAGATGGAAAAATTTGTTAAAGATGTTAATAAGGTTTTGAGATAGATTCTAATAAAAAATGTAGAAATTGCAATTAAGTGCCAAAAATTGCATATAATGCGGTTAAGGAAAATGTAATAAATGCAATAATTCTCTTATTTTATATGAAGAATAATGCTGACAAAATTGACCTTTATCTACATTTCTATAGCAAGATAGTTGCATAAAATGTACCTAGAACTTTCCTTATTTTGAATTATGTAATCAAGATAGATGTTTAAAATGCGATAAAAGGCACTTTTTGAAGTATAACGAATGTCTTAACTGTACTAATCTTGATGATAATTGTGAAACTTGCTAAGAGCAAGCTTGTGTTTCATGCAAAAACATTATTAAATTATCATTCTAGACCAATAAGTGTGATTTGATATGTTCTGAAGATGAATAAGATTATGATAAAGATAGAATATGCTAATTTTGCAACTTAAGTATTTCAAACTGTTCAAAATGTTCCAGTAGTACTATAAAAGGCTTAGAATGCTCAAGTTCTTATCAACTATCTAATGAAACTTCTGAGTACATTTTACTTCAAATAAATGAAGAAGTTTAGTAAAACAATTAATCATCACCAAATTCAGTTTCAGATTTAAAATTAAAAGCTAAATAAAGAAAATTGAAAATTTCCGAACCTATATAATTCCTTTAGTTGTAGCAACCGGAATGATTGCTTTAGTTATGACTTCAGGTTCCACTAAGACTTGTTACTAACTATGAATTGCATATTGTTTAGATGAAATGATTTTATGTACAGGAATGGTTTCAGTTATGATGCCTAAATTTTATAAGATCTATACTTAGTAAGTACAAACTTTTAAACTCTCATTCTGAAATAGCTTGGATTTGACTTAATTCTAAGAAGAAATTACAAACAGAAATTTGTTATAATCTATAAATACAAGGAACAAAATCTGCGACTTTCCTTTCAAATGGTTTAGGGTAAGTAATTGACTTTGTATTTTACTGCTTTATATTTATATTCCTTTGAAAATCCTAGCACATATAAAATAAGTTTGGTCGTTACTTACAGGAAACTTACTAAAATTATAAATTTTCAGCGTTCATAAGGCTTCTTTTAAATCTTTCTGTTGGTCTGATGACTTCAGTTTACTTTAAATTAGATTTACAAGTTTTGCTGATGCTTATGTGGGTTTAATTTCATTCTTTCTTACACAATCCTAGTAAGCTATAATTTAAATCCTTTTTTTATTTTTATGTTTCCTATAATTTCAAAGCTTAAAAATTTCTAGAAGGCCTTGGTAAAAGTTTGGCCTAATTAAGTGCAGAACATGAAAACCACTTTCTTTAAGATTTAGATAATATAGAATTACAGAAGCTTGGTAACAGAACTAAAAAAGGGAGACAATATTTACTGCTTATAATTCTACAGCTTATTTTTAATAAGGAGAATAATTCAACCCTTCATTATAATAATGGGATAAGAATAGCCAGAATTCTAAATTTCAATTAGTGCAATTCTTACTTTTGTTTACATGGCTTACATTTGTATATTTAGGCCTTTGAAAAGCAAAATAGAGTTAATCTTATAGTAATTAATGAAATCCTGATCTTAAGTCTGTTTTTGTAAAATTCTCTTTACATTAATTAAAATCCAGAAAAATAGGATAGATTTGCATTCGCAATTATCTTATTCACTTTCTTGATTGAGATTGGAGATTGAATATATGCATTCTTAGTCCTTCTTTGCAACTTTATTAATACATTAAGCAAAAATTTACTAGTAGAGAGTTTAAAAATAAGGGAGAAAACATTCCTAATTGTAATAAAAAATAACTAAAGTAAACTTATAAAACACTTAAATGGATATTTTATTTAACTATAACGAAGAAATAAAGTAGACTAATTTTGATTTTCCAAGTGAAGAAAATCCAAGGTGAGAGATTGATAAATAAAAAGTTAATTATAAAAACTAGAAGGATTTTATTAGATTAGAAAGAATAGACATAGCATTAATAAATCTACAATCCAAGAGCAAACTTCAAGATACTGATAAGATAAAACCAAAAGAGATATTTACCATTTATAAGCTAAGGCTTTTAAATTATTACTATATTACTAGTTCCATATATTTATAAATTAAATCATATAGTAGAATATATATAAATAAGATACTCTTTTCAATAAATATTGTGATGAGATTCAAATTATTATAGATAAAATTTTTTATTTCTAAATAAATGCAAATTTAGCAAATATATTTTCGCTATCTTAATCTTCTTTCTTTTTTATTTTAATTTACTTCTTCCTATTATTTTAATACTGTAACTATTTGAATATATCATTATTCTCTTGAAGTTTAATTATTCTTCATTCAGGTTAAAGTTCAATCTTTATCCTCTTTCTTCTATGACTGTTGTTTCAATTTTAAACTTATCTCGCATCCTTTTTTTTCTAAGTCGCTATAATGGAGGATAATGGAACTTGTAAATTAATCCTAGACTAAAATATTTTATGTTTTTATTTTAATTACCATGCTATTTATAAAAGGTTCTTATTAGACTAGTTTAAATAGTAGCTTTATCATATCACGACAAAAGTTTTTAACTCTAAGTAGCTTTTAATTTAAATTAATTAGATTTAAGAAAGATTCTACTATATATTAGACATGCAATTTATTAAATTTTTATTATATTATCAAACATATTATTATCCAAGACCTTTGACTCTAACTATTGCCCAGTTTCATATCTGTTCTCTATACTTGCTATTTTAATTTTACTAAAGGAAGATTGTTTTCTTATTTGCAAGTTGCTATTATATATCTTCTTTAACATTTTAATAAGTTTATGTATTTTTCTGTTTTAATATAATCTTAAATCTAATTATAGGTTTAATTTAATCTCTATATTTAATTTTAGAAAATTAGTAAATCTCTTCTATTAAGATTCTACATTCATAATACAAAATAACTAAATTCAAATCTAAATTTACTTAAAGCTACCAATTAAAAGGTAGTTAATGAGTAAATATTAGAATAAAGTGATAATAGATACCTTATTTATTTTTAGTACATAAAAGTACTAATTCTTAGTTAGTAAAATTTAGGTAAATAATAATTATTAATGGATAGCTTTATGATAATAAGTATATGATGTAAGCAGAAAATAACTTATTCATAATAGAATATTCTTATATTCGTCTAATTTATCTTTTCATAATTTATAGGATAGATGAGAATTTAATATATATAAAGGATAGAGAAAATGCTGTATGGATGACAAGCTACCAACACTTAATTAGTATAAAGGAGAAGTTTAAATATGCTAAGAAATTTATGAAAATTCATTTAAAGACTTAAAGAAAAGCTATAAGTGTGTAAGTAACTAACTACTTATTTAAAATATAAAATTAGAAGGAAATAATTTAAATTTATCAAGTTGAATCATATAATTTAGCTGATTTATAATAGTTTATATATCTTAATACACTAAAGTAGATTATAAAAATTTATATTGTAACTAAATTTCTAAACATCTAGTAAGAAAAGAAAAGGTTAATAAATAAAGAAATTTACCTGAAATATTTCTATAATGATAGTAAAGAATAGTTATCATTATGCTTATTAAGTTACTAATAAATATAATTCTTAGAAATTTAATTTATTATGAGTTTTGATAAATAAAGTGAATATTTCCCCTTATAGTGAGGATTTATTTTTCAAATAAGCTAAAAAAAGTTGTACAACTAGCATAAAGTTTGGAAGATTCTTTTAAAATGTAGAAAAATCGATATAATTAATCAAAATTGCTGAGATATAAGAATAATTTTAATTTAGTTAAGTATGCTAAGTACATTTTAATAGATTTTTTTGTTTAAGTGGCATAAATAAAATTTAATGAAGTAGATGATATAATTATTTGAAGGCTTTTTTACTAAGAACTTAAAATATATATAAATTAGATTATTTGTCTTGGAATATAAACTTGCTTAAATAAAATAAATTAAGAAAGAATAAGAGATCTTGAAATAGAAATTCAAATTTTCTCTCACATCTGAATATGATAAATTATCGATATCTCATAATGAAAAAGTAGCTAAAAATTATCAGAATTAAGAATCTAACTTATGATTATATAAAGTTAATTTACTTATTCTTGCTTAACAGAATATACCAGCATGATAAATAACTATAAATTTTCAATTTATAAATCTACTTCTATGATAAAAATAAAGATTGATAATTTTTAAGACTCTACAATTAAATAATAAATCAATATTTTACCTTAAATGTAAAAACTAGCATGCAAATATGCATAAAGCATAAATAATATCTCAATTCTTTTAAAGTTAATGTACATTTTACCAAAAGTCTAAATAATTGCATCATATGAGTTTCTGGTTTATAAAATTATAGAACTAATAATACATCTAACATATCATTAAAACATTAAGAGTAAAGCATGAAATAATTCTAAATGAGTATTTAAATTCAGATTTAACTTTAATTAAAAGTCTTAGATATTATAACAATAAAATTATATCAAATATTTATTTAAATAACTTTGAGTTATAACTATTTTGATTTCTTTATAAATTTAGCATTAATATAAAAAAATTTTATATTGCATATCTTATTGTTTTGATTTGCAAGATAAAGGCAATAAATTTTAGCAAAAAGGATTTTGTTTAAGTAAAAAAATTAATATAAAGAGTGAAAGCATGAATTATTAAGAGATATATACAAAACTAGAATATTGTGATGCTTTAATTAATTGATGTATTTAAATAAATTAACTAATAAAACTATTATTTTATAATATTTTATCTGAGTCAAGTAATCTAATAAATTATAAAAGTTTCTAAGCTTATTAAATATAATTATCTACTCTTAGCTATTTTTGCTTTGATTTCTATGTGATATATTCTATAATCTTAATATTTTGATTTAGTTTTATTAAAAGATAATATGCTTAGTCACATATAAGGTAATAGACTACATTCAAAATTGTGAAATGGCTTATTAAGCGGGAATTTAAGTTTTTAAGGAAATTTGATAAAAAAATTTAGTATTTTATGAAGAATATTTGATAAAATGAAAGCAATAGATTATGAAAACATTAGCCTTCTTGAGTTATATTAAAAATAAAAGCCTTTTATCCCTATCTTTTTATATAATTATATATAACTAAAAAAATAATAAAATAATTATTGTGAATCCTCAGCAATGAATTCTATGAAGCTTTTTTATAAAAATAAATAATTTAAAAGTTTATTCTTGATAAATTTATATAGTTTCTTAACTATATAATTTTAAACTTAATATAAGTTTTTATTTCTTTTATGCCTTTATTGCTATAAGCTTAAATTAAAATAAAAATACATATGACTAGATTTTCATTATCATCTAATTTCAATGCATCTATAAAAATAAAGAGACAATTATTAAGTTTGATTATCTCTTTATTAGAGTTATAATTAAAAAATTTAATTTTTAAATATTATTTTATTTCTGTCTCATATTTTTTATAAGATATAACATTTTATTTGCAACAGACTACTAATATTAAATAAATAACTATAAATAAAATTATTACTCATCAAATAAAACATTTTTCTTATTTTAAATATTTTTGTTATATACAAATTCATATTTAAGTTGTATACCTATTAGGTTAAATCTTTTGTATTTATTAAATTTAATATAATATGAAAATTAAATTTAGAGCGAGAAAAATGGCAGCTGTGGGATTCGAACCCACGCGCACTAGTGTGCAACAGATCTTAAGTCTGTCTCCTTAACCGACTCGGACAAACTGCCTTACAGCATCTATTATTCTTTCTTTATAAATGTTTATTTAAAATATTAACTTTAGTAATAACCTTAATTAATTAATTTTATTAGGATAAATTATTAATTATCTATCTATTTATAGCGAAGTTATTGTTTAATATTATTAAATAAATAAATAAATAATCTTAAATATTATATCATACTTTTGTTTATCTTGTTCGTAAACTTTAGATTTAAAGGGATATTGCTATTTTTTTATTCTTTATAAAACTTTTCAGTTGCTTAATCAATTCTATTGCAAATATAACTCTCAAATATTGCTTTACATAGAGATTAGGAATTAAATGTATAAGTTTATTATATGATAAAGATTAATTATTTTAATGAAATATACAAATATTTATTAAGCTTTTTAATCTTAGACAATAGAATAGTTATGTGAGTGTTGTATAATTTAACTCTAATGTGTTATTAGATAATTATTAGTTTATATTTTGGTTATATTTAAATTTAAGTTCATTAAAGTCCATAAGCTAAAATTTATACAATAAAAATGCGGTTTGTGAGGATCGAACTCACGACCTTCAGATTATGAGACTGACGCGCTACCGACTGCGCTAAAACTTGTTAAAATAATATTAATCTTATAAATTAAAAGAAAATTATAATTATAAAACTTTACTAACTAGCTTATCTTATATCTATATGAGTTAATATTAATAATGCATGTAATATACTTAATTAAAGCTTATATTATTTCCTTATATAGAATTACTTTTATTAACTTTTTCCCTTTTTTCTATATACTCATTTATTTTATATTCTCACCAGAAAATTTTTAAAGAAATAAACTTTAGATACATAAAGGACAATCTTTTGCTTTAGAATCTCAAATAAATTAGACTGAAGTAGAATATGAATAAAGTTAATGTATATTAGAAGCAAGTAGGATAATTAATAGAAATGATTTATTAAATAAATGTATAATTTAAATAAATATAATTAACTTAATCCTTATTAATCTTAACTATTACTAGCAGCAAATAATACATATCAGTATAATTAAACTTAAACAAATACTTAGTTATGTAGCAAACCTTACTATTATAATATTCCACTAACTATTTTGTAATAATCAAAGCATTCAACTAATTTAATTAGCATTAATTCCTTTGTAATTTCTTAATTGAAAGGAATACCTAGCTAATTTAATTTTAATAATTATGATATATGCTTCATTAAATATAATGATAAAGCTATGAGCAAATAATAATAAATTAATTTATTAGTGTATTATAAATTAGTTTCACTTATACTTATTTTGTATATAATATGCTTTTTATTGTGGAATTATATAAATTTATATATTTTTTAATGTATGATTATTACAAATTATGCTTAAAGTGATTTTAATCAAATAAGATCTAGGAACTTGGGAGTTCGGTTATTCTCAAAGGAATAGAATGATTTTATGTAGATTAGTAAATATTTCACAGATTTAGTATAATCTCTTTATTATATTAAAATTTTTCTATTTAATTAAAGAATTTAATAATCATCAAATTGCCTATTTATTCTTCTATTATGAGAACTTTAATTATTCTAAGTTTTCATAGCCTAGATTAAATATAAAATAAAAGGCTAAAAATAAAAACCTTAAAGCAAATTTTTATTTTTATTGTAATTTCTTCCTAATTAATAATCAATCAAATTTAATTTCTACTATTTCAGCAATAACTTGCTTACATGGTTTCTTTTATAGATACTTTTGCTAAAGAAATTTGATATATACATTGGTTTACTTATTTTAGTAATAATTTTATTTTTATTTATTGAAGTTATTCTTTTCTCTTGAATGTATTAGAATTATAAAAGTGTTACCAATTATCTAATTAATCTTAAACTTTCTTTTTTAAGATTTTTCATAGTTTTTTATCTTATCAGTTTGCAAAAAAATTAGAAATATATCTTAAAGAAAGTGTTAATTTAGAATTTAAAATATAGAACATTAGATTTTATATTTTTGGCATTCCTTCTTTTTTATTAATTTGTATAGATTAGTTTTATCTAATTATGTTGTAGATAAAAATACCTTTATAAAATTAAAATTACTTGGTTCCAATTTAACTTTAATAATGCTATGCAAAAATATTTTATTTTTACTAGTCAATCTTTAAAAAAGCATCATCTTATAATTTCCTAAATTTAGAGAATTATTTCAAAAATTAATCTAAGATAAACCCGTTAAAAAGAAAGGTTTTGACACAATTTTCATATAAAGAAAGTTTCCTCTTGAGGTATAAACTCTTAAAACCAACAATAATATAATTTATAATGGTTTTATTTTTAAGATCTCTATTATAATTTATCTTAATACTAAGGTAATAAATTACATATAAGGAACCAAAAATAAATAGCTTATAGTTATAATTTATTCTAAAATAAATCAAATTCATATAAAATAGTTTCTACAATCTTGGCTTTATTTACGTTAAGAGTTTAAACAGCACTATATTAAAATCTAGATTTGGAGATATTTTTTAATTTTTATGTGTATTTAATTGAATAAGAGTGATTCTAAAGAATAATATTGATAGTAGAAAATCATCAATGCAAATTGAGATCTAAAATAATGGATTTATTAGAAACTTAGAAAGTTAAATAAAGGAAGAACTGGACATACGCTGCTAGTTTTTAATATTTCATATAATAAAAAATGTTATAATTGAAGTTAAATTTAACAATTGTATCTATAGCAAGGAAATTGAAATAATTTAAGATTGAAAGGTTTAAGAAGATTATTATACCTAAATAATAAAATATTACAAGCCTAACTAAGAATGGCTTTAATTTTAATTTGCTAGTAGATTAATAAATTAGACTATTAAATTTAAAATGTTTATATTGATTACTCTAATAAAGCTACTTTATCCTGATTATTATAAATTGCTTTAGCGAATATAGGAAATAAAGAAATTCCTAAATGTTATATAATAGTGTGTATGCTTATATATTTACCTATAGCTTAATTATCTTGATATATGATATGAGACCATAAACTTACATTTAAAATAATAGAATTAAATTTATTAGCTAAGGTTTTTAAACTATTAGCTACTAAATAATTCTGTTTTGCTTATAAACTAATATCTAAAACTAACTTGATAATTTAAAAAGAGTCTTGTAAGTTTATTAACTCTCATTTGTATATTTTTATAATGAAAACATAAGAGTTTATAACTAATTATATGATATATATAGCTAATATATCTATAGCCAAGTATATTTATCTCATTTGTTGTGAGATTAAAATTTATATTTATTATGAAAAGCTTTCAGGTTTCTAATTTTTTAGCTTAGATGCATTTTAATCCAGCTATCTATAAAAAACAATATGCATTTTTAATTTATTTATTCTGAACTAGACTTTTCTCCTAATATTTGAATTTTAATATTATTGACTAGCATTCTACTTGTAAATTTATAAAAAGGCCAAAAGTTAAAATTATCCAGTTACTTCAAGATTAAATATAGCTATCAACATTATAATTATACTAAAATGATATATTTAGTTAGATTAGAAAGATATATAAGGATCTAACATCCTATTCAATCTTTTAACCTTTACTACACTTTTCCTCTAATATCAGAGTTGAAAAATTAGATTTATACTTTGAAAGTTTCTATTTGACAATTAAAGTTCTTTGTTATTAAATGAATGCATATAGATTTCTGGTATATGAGGGAAAATAATAATAGTTATTGAGCAAACTAAAAGGTAAATAAACTATTAATATTATTCAAAGGCTTTAGATTGCTCAAACCAAATTTTATAGAGAATAAAATCTATCTTTTCTGTTAATAGGCTTAAGCATTTGAAAGTAAACAAGAGATAAAAGAAATATCTAGAAGTTTATATCAATTATCTAAAATTGAATCTTCTAGTTAAAAATGTTGGATAATTAAATTAGCAAAATTAACATAATAAACCATGAAAATAAATTAAGTAAATAGCATCGATAATTTTTTTCCTTTTGAATTAATGCGAAAAATAAAAATAAATAGATCAATAAAATTGTAGAAAAAAGCTAATCTTTTGATTCAAAATTAACCACATTCAATTTACTTTCATAGTCAAGATCAAAACATAATAAATTATAAATATTAGATAGAATGTTACTTTCTCATATTGCAAAAGCTAAAAGAAATAGATTTGATTTAAACAATAATTTCCATAAATAAGCTAAAGAAATATATAAGCATAATTTATAAAGTTTTAGCAATGTATAAATAATTAAATACAAGTTCAATAATAAAAATTAGGTAAACCTTTGAATGGTAGTGGTTAAACATATCTCTAGTTATTAAAAAATTTGGATATTTACTTAAATCTAAAGATTTATCTACAACTTTGAATGTTTTATTAATCTGGGATTTTTTAAATTAATAATGTAAAGTAGAAGCCTATTTAATTTAATTTATTATAAATTCTTTTAAAACTTAGTACTTTATAAAATGGCAAGGCTATTCTTACCATTTTAGCTTTTATTTTTGATTTTGCAACTTCGAGCTTGAAAAATAGTTTACCTTTATGATAAAAGAGATGATCATAACTTAGATTTACTTATTAAATAATAGGTTAGTCATTTATTGAAATAGACTTATGAGAGTTTCCGTAAAGATAATTATCTTTTATATATCTAACTCTAAGAAATAACTCTAAATAACTATACAATGAATCATCTTTTGGATCTTACTTAGCAATGAAAATAAGAACATTTGGATATTGTAGTAGATATGACTAGCAGTATTCAGATCTCTTAATTAATTTCCATTTTTTCGAGTTAAAACTCAATTATTCATTTAGTAGCCAAAGAATAAAGAAGCAACCGATTTAAATTGGGTCAGTTCTCTCATTATATACTTCCTAGCACTGAATCGCTATCAGGAATAATTATTAATTTCCTAGATTAATTTAACTGATCATCGATGGGCTATTTTGCAGATTAATTTTCTACAAAAGAACCTGAGCTAATGCAAGAAAAATTAAGGAATATGGTATATTTATGAATGGTCCCTGATTTTAGTAATTAAAATTTGCAGTTCGCCATTATTACGAATGAAGTTTAAGTAAAAGGAATTTCCAAGTTTTATAGCAATATCCAGTATAACTTCGATACTTTTATACAGCAATTCTTAAAAAAGAAATTCAAAACTAAAGCTTTCATTATAGATTTTAAGAATTCCTGACAAATTTGAAATTTAACTACCAAATATAATTTAAATGGGTTTATGGTTTCAACTTTGGATAAAAAATAACTAAAAGCTTCTAAGAGTATTAGCTTTATTGCTTAGAAGAAGTGTTATAGCAAATATTTGATTTTTACCATGAAAATAATTATATTAATAATGATCAAACAAATTAGATAATAAACAAGGTACTTTCTAAATTAATTTCGCAGTCTTTAATCTTGAATGTGCAATTAGATAAGGTAAAGGTAGTAGGAACTGTAAATATTACTTCAATTCATGTTGATGAATAAATAGTTTGGCCTGATGGGACTACAAATATTCCTGATAATAGCTTAATTTAAATACCAATAAGTATGGTCTCTGATCCTAAAAATCCTGATGGAAAAGAAGTTTAGTGAGTTTAGTATTACTATTAAGGGAGAGAATTTGAGGTTATTTATGTTAACAATCTAAGTTACTTGCTACCATATTATCAATTTCAAGTAACTAGATTATATACAGGAGCAGAATATTTCGATTATGATTACGTTTATAGAGAATGAAACATAAAAAAGAATGATTATGGACTCATTCATTTTATGCCAGAGACTAGTGCTAACTCTATTAAACTTTACCATTTCTTCGAATCGCAAAATTTTACAGTCCCTTGTACTTCTGGTGGTAACTCAGCTTCTATGCTATCGGATAAATAAAAGTTTCCTTTCTTTGTTAGAAGCATCCAATTTGAAGCTTACTCAACTGTTTTAGCTGCGTGGACATGCTATTTTCAGGGATGAAAATCAATAGGAGTAATTTTTCAAAATAACTCTTGGGCAGAAGGAGTTTACGAGTATTTAATAAAGGAATTGAGTCACTACAAAATAAGCATCGTTAATGAAGAAAGACAAGTTGGGGAAATAAAAACTGAAAATAGTATCTATTGATAAGATATAGTGTAAAAAATATATAAATAGACAAGAATCGTACTTATCATCACCTACTAAGATGATATTAAGTTTATTCTAAAACACTTTTATAATCTTGGAGCAAGAGAAGGAGATCTGTAGTTTATCGCTTTTTCCTGGCTAACTTAAAATTTAATTGAATAAGGTGAAGAAATATACAAAATATAAACTGTAACTAAGGGGACTATCGAATATTTTCCTATAGGATAAATTGGAGAATTTGGTTAGAAAATATTGGAATTAAGTAAAAAGTATTTCACAACCTAGATAGCGAACAATTCTCTTATTGAGTTCGATTCCATTTTACTAGGAGCTCACACATTTAAAAATTTAATAAGCTCAGGGTAAAATTATACCGATATAAACAATATAATCAAAGAAATGAGGAATGTTAAATTCATTGGAACTACTGGAAAAGTTAGTATTTATTCTTCCTCAAATGATAGAGAAAGTAATGCTTGATCTATTATTAATTACCGCAAAGATGAATAAGGACTATGAAAAGTTTAAAATATAGGATATTATTGTGTCACTTGTAGTGTCATTTTTTACTTTAAATCTCCTTTCATGTGAGGAGATGGAAGTACAGGAGCATATGACTATATTTGGCGCTTATCTTGTCCTTTTAAGGAAAGAGATAAAAAGGAATTCAGAAACGGAAAAATAATAAAATATGTGGTATCTTTTGTGATGCTTTCTCTAGTAATTATAGTTTCATTCTGCGAGATTAAATTAGAAAGTAATTATAAATTTATTAGACTAGATAGATGTTTAGTAATGTCTAGTTGAGATTTCATTTATATTTTACATCTAGTTTTGTACTTTTTATAAATCATTTCTGTAGGCCCAGATATATCAGAGTATGGTTTCACAGCAGAATTTATAATGAGTTGTGCTAAATTAGATTTCGTAAACATTTTTTGAGTTTCAAATAATAGATAATATTCTAACTAATTAGTAGCATGTACTGTATCTTTTATTTGGATTCTCTGCTTTTTTTCCATAATTTTGAAACTCGAATTCTAGAAAAGATAATTTTTTTAGTCTATAGGAAGTTTTTCTTATCACTTTGGACTATTTTTGGCTTATAGTTTTTACCTTCCTCTTAACTGAAATTTTATGGATTTATTTATTTGCGTGGAAGGAGTAGATAAGAATAAAAGTGGTAACTTAGAGTATTAAGAATCTTTCCATTACAAAGATTGCAATTGAGAATATTGATAAGGAAGTCACCTTTTATTCGTTGTACTATGCTCTTTCTGCTTTTTTGCATATACAATTTTTGGAACTTAAACAGCTCTGATAGGACAAGAATTATACGGATACGTTATGAAAATAAAGTATGAAAAGAATTATTTAGTTGGATATAGAGTATTTTAGATGATTTTAGTTACATTTAACTTAATGTTCCAGAATCATTAAATTGCGTATTCTGTTATTTACCTAATAATCTTGGTAATATTGTTTTACTATACTTACAAATCTTGACCTTGCTTTTATCCAAAAGTGAATGTATGAATACTAATGCTTCTCAGCTGCAATATAAATCACGCCATTATTCAAATTTTTAGAATAAGTCTATCTAGTCTTGTCATAGACATAAGAATATGAATAATATTATTCATATTTGGATATCTTATAAGTATTTTGGTAGGCTACAAATTTTAGAGAAAATATCAAACTTTGCTAACAATTTTCGAGCTAGATGAAATTTATTTATTTAGATGGGTATTTTAATTAAAGAAAAACGATCACTTAATTCATCATTACATTAATAACTAATTCCTTTATCTCAATTTTAGAAAATTTCAAGCTTAGAAATAACTAACCAAAGAAAACTTTCTATTCGACTAGAAGAACTTTTCTCTATAGACCTATTTGCAGCATAATATTTTTGGTAATAATAGTAACTTGTTCTTATATTATTTAAACGAAGATTCAATTTCATTTTAGGATAGTTCCATAAAAGAGGAATTTAAAATACAGACATAACCTCAAGAAGATATTGAAGAATAAAAATCTAACAAGAAGGTAGATATTTCAGTATCCTTAACTCACAATCCATTTTCTAACGATGAAAGTTTTTTTTTCAAAAAACCTTTTTATAAGTCAGATAATTAAGCAATTTAATTTTAATAAATCTCAAGCAAAGAGGAACTAACTCTCATTTAGTTCTATAAAAAAGAAGAGAATAAAGAAGAGAAAAAGGCAGCAGAAGATTGAATTTTTTTAATTATGAGTTTATAATTAAAAGTATTAATTAAATAGCTTTAATATCTTTAATTTCATTACCATTATTCAACTATAATCTAATTTACATGATCTTTTACAAAAAAATACAAATCGCTTACATTAATTAAATCTTAAATAATTATTTGCTCATTTTACAATGTTTACATTGAATAATTAAAAGCTAATTTCAACCTTTATTTAACAAAGTTGCTTTTTAAGAAACAATTAGTTTAAAAAATTGTAAAAAGCTTTAGAAAGTTAAAATTTTGCATAGAATTATAAAATCTAAATTGAAAAATAATGAATTAGATTCTCACTTTATAGATTAAATTGATTTAAATAAAATTTAATTAAAATAATTAAAATTAATAAATAAACAATATAAGTTATTATGGCTTGTCTATTTGTAAATAAAAGTTTATAATATTAAAAATTATTCTTATTTAAATTTTATATTCTAGAAAATAAATTAATCAATTAAGATCTGCAAGTATAAAATATTTTACTTTATATAAATAATTAATCAGGTATAATTTATTTTGCATTAACTTTATAACTTTAGTTTATAATCCAATTTAAAAACTAATAAACTATAATAAATCAATCTAGAAAATAAGCAAAAAGATTAGATATTGCATATCTTTAATTATTCTTTTATAAATTTTTTACAAATAATCTTACAAAAAACTGTAACAAAATAAAAATATAAGCATACTTAAGTTTAGTCACTAAATATTTTAAATTATGTATTTTAATCTCTAAATAAAATTAATTTATAATAAATAATATGCTAATTTTATGATTAGTAAAAAATTAACTATTTAAAAATCTTAATTAATTATATCTTATTTCATATTATTTCATATTTAAAATTAAGAAAATTTAAATAATTACTTTTTTATTTTTTATTTTATTTAAATAAAATATTTAAAATCCATTATTTTATATCATTAGTTTATTTGGTAAAATCATATTCACCCAAAGAAAATTTTGATTAAAATATTAGGTGATAGCTTTATTGCATAAAAATAATTTTATATTTATATTTTTATAAAATTGAGTAAAAATTAAAATTTTATTTAAAGAGAAAATTGATATTCTTAAGATTACACAGAAAAGATAGAATAGATAAATATTTATTTATAGTAATTTAGTTTTAGTTTTATTAATAAATCTATAAAATTTTCACATAAACAATGTTTTAATCCTAATATATATTAGCCTTAATAGGTCTATTTCTGACAATAAAGTTATAAATAATATAATTTATTATTAATCATTAAATAATTATTCTCACTTCGGCTTAATTAAAGTATTAAAAGTATGGAATTTCCTCTCCTGCATTTTCTATCTTTGCATTTCATTTTCTTTTACTTCCCTCCTTTTTATATTCAGAGCTTAGAATCCATTTTTCTTTCAAATTTTCCCAATTTTCGAGTGCCAGAATTGAAGTCAATCTCAGTTGGAGGATTGGTCCTTCCTATTTAAAATAATTGATAATAAGAGACAAAACTACAATTTAAATGATAGTGTATATTTATATTTAAGATAGAAATGTCAAAATATTAATATTAAAATAGAAATTAAAATCATTATTTGATAAGCTAAATTATAGCTGAGTTAAAAATTAGATTCATCAATGGATAAAAGAAAAAATAAAAATATGCAAGAAAAATAAATTTTATATTTTAGCCACCGTTTGTTTAAAAGCCTTAGGAAATATAACTAGTTATATCTTAAATGAAATTTGTAGAATTGTGTAATAAGAAATAAAGTAAGGAAATCTTATGAGCTTATATCTTTAAAATAGTGGATAGTACCTTTCCAATAATTATAACTAATTGGTTTATTAAATTATTTTGAATATCATAGAAACTAGATATTGAGTGAGGTATAACTCAGTTATTTCTTTTATTTTTTTTAAATTAAAAAATTAGAAAGTCAGTTAAGCATATGATACACTAAATTATAGTATTGAGTAGAAATAATAAACTCAAAAACTCGAACGAAAGATAATCACAAATTTGAAAATCACAAAAAGAAATATTTTGCCCTTTTATGTCTACTACCAATGAAGAACTTTATATATAGTGTAATTAAGCTTTAATAATATGAATTTAATTATTATATAAAATTTCCCATACATGAAAAGTTCTTCTGATATATAATTAAAAAAAATAATTGATATAGCTATTATCTCGTTCGAAAAGTATAAAATTCTTAAATTAGCTTAGTATTTAAATTAAATTTTCTTAACTAAAGATATATTAAAATGAAGGAATATCATTAAAAAAGTTTAAATCTTTATTTAAAACTTGAGTAATTTCCGCAGCTAAAGTAATTTATGCTGTCGAAAAACTTGCTGTATTATTTTTTAAATTAAATAAGCAAAAATAATTATTAGTGCTTATACATCTATAACCCTGATTTATCTAACTAATAACACTTAAAAATAACATAAAATTATTATACTTTATGAATGATACCTTATACATCTTTTATATTACCTTTTAGATTATCTTTATTGTTATAAAATAATATCCATAAACTTTTGACTTAATAACACTCAAGCAAATAAAGATTTTAACCTTTAAAGAATCATTAAATAGATAAAAAAGGAGGAATATCCACTTTCTTTCTTTTTAGTATATAAGAACTTAATTTTTCTTATTTTATAAATGAGATTTTATTTTCTATGATCTACAACATGTTACATAAATTAGATGTATACTAAATAGAAAGCTAGACAAGTAGGAAGCTTATTAAATAAATTAATGGATACTCCGTCGATTAATATTTATCTCTACTAATACACTAGGCTAACTTGCTAATTTATTAACTAGAATTCAAATTTTTCTATGCCAAAGCACTTAATCTTCCAAAGAAATGAGAATTTGCCTTTTTTTGAGTAGTGTAGTAAATTAAATAAAACAAAAATTACAAATCTATATAATTTTTTCTTAATCTTAACTATGAATTTGAAAGGCAAAGAGAGATACTATCTAATCACATGATTAGAAACTAGTTATTATAATCAGACTCTCTAGTTTATATATTAGTTAAAACGAAAAAATTGTAATTTTATTGTAAAAATAGATTCTGAATCTAAATATCACGAAACTCATTGAGCAAAAGTATCTTTACAGCATTAAATTAACTTCTAAGATTTTTCAAAACAAAAATAAAAAATTCTATATAAATTATCTATCTTAGTAGCATAGTTTGAGCATGATAGAAATATGTTTTAGAATTTAGTAAATTAAGAAAATAGGGAAAATAATTAATTTTAAGGACATAATTTATTTAACAATACTTCTTTTCAAATTTTTAAATTATTAAATTTATAATTATCAAGGAATTCTCAATTAATAAGTATATAAAGCAAGATTTTCTAAAGTTGAATTTGCTATATTTATTTAGTCATTAGTACAATAATATATGCAAAGGCTTGATAAAAGCAGTAGTTAAAACTTAATCTTTGTGTGATTGATATGGAGAAATAATTACATAAGGTATAAAGTTTATATTATTCAAATTTGCAAGAATTAAGCTTATTTGAAAGTACCAATCTATTAATTTTTACCAACAAAAAATTAAATAGATAATTAAAAAAATTTTAGTTCACTTTTTTAAGATAAAAAGAGAAAATAATTCCTAATCACTTAGTTAAATCTGACTTTTTGTATCTTAATGAAAAGCTAAATGTAAAATACCAAGACCTTTAAAACTAAGCAAATAAACAATTTTAAATCATATAAACAATTTAAATTAATCTTTATCTCTTTCTGTTGATTTCTTTATAAGATTAAGAAAAATAAATAGATTTTTTATATATTTTCAAGTTTAAAGAATTAAGGCTATTTTTAGAATTAGAGTTTAGTTTCAATTACGATTACTAGGGATTAAAAAATAAAGAGCTTGCATAATTTCTAAATTAAAGATTTATTTACTATTAAACTAATAATTTTTTCTTCTTACTACCAACTTAAAAAAATGGCTGTAGCATAGATATTAAAATAATAATAATTATATTCACTTTATACATTTATACCAACTCTATATATACTAAAAATAATAATTATAAGGTTATTTATTTTAAAAATATAATCCATATATCATAATAATTTCAAATAATCAGTCTAATAATGTTTAAGGTATCTTCTATTTATATTATTAGTTATTTGATATGCTTATGTGAAATAAAACTGGTTAATAGCTTATTAATTAATTTAAAATAGAAAAGAATTCTATTTTATACAACTTAAAATAGGTTTTTCTTAGCTTAATTATATAAACATTTTGATAGAGTAAGTTTAAAAATTAATAGCAATAATACCTAATAAATATAATTAATAGCTAAGCATAGAGGTATCT
The DNA here is from genome assembly GCA_946699065.1 of Loxodes magnus. Taxonomy (NCBI): domain Eukaryota; phylum Ciliophora; class Karyorelictea; order Loxodida; family Loxodidae; genus Loxodes; species Loxodes magnus. Next base: position 283,676 of record CAMPDV010000357.1, on the reverse strand, counting down.
ACTATATATAATTAACTAAATTATTTAAATAATAAATTTATATTTCTTAATAAAGTTAGCATACTTATTTGTCTAATACAAATAACTTAGTTTCTGGAATAATTAAAAGTTTCTATTAATCAATACTTACAGTAAAGTTTATTTCTTTTTTAGGTTTGCATAGCTTTAACCTATATCATAGCTTTATTTTAATTAATTGTTCCTTGCTTTTATTTTACAAATTGTAGATTTAATAAATCCTATACAGTTTTATAAAAATAGTTAATTCAGAATTAGCTTTATTTAATTTCACATATCTTAGACTTTCTTATAAATATGACTAAAATTATATAGTTAAGTCTATTTTAACTTAATAGATAAATAATTAATTTATACTATCTTTATTTCTAAAATCACAGCTTTATTATTAAATTTTATTATATTACACTCCCCATTTATATCTATTTTATTATTTAACTCCCTAATCTCATTACTATAAATGTAATACCATTTCTTAGATTTTAACCACCTTTTATAAAGCATATATTATAACAAATAGACAAATAGAAATAAGTTAAAATAAATAAAAAGCTTATAGTTATAATTAAAGATTTAGTGTCTAAAACATAATAATTAATTATAATAGCCAAAGAAATCTTCATTTAAGAATCCTAAAGTTTAATTATTTCCTTTCTTAAGAGAATAGTACAATATGACCAAATTATGGTTTAAATGTAGATGAAAGCTATTCTTAAACTATTAAAGGGATATTAGGTTATAGGTTAGTTTTAATAATAATATTTCTTCTAGATATATGATAAATAAATTGTATACATTTACTATTAATTATAGATTTCCTTACTAAATTATTTTAATTACAAGTTATTTTATTTATATAATGCTTTTAGCTAAATATTTCAAACACTAGCACTTTCTTCCTAATTTAATTAAAATTTTTATTTTCCTACATAATTAGACTTAAAATAAAATTTCTTAGATTTATATAGATTATATGGTATACTTTATTCAGGTAAGCATATAAATATTTTCATATAATATAATCTCCTAATTAAAGAGTATCTAAGAATAATCTGAAAATACTTAATTAGTAAGCTAATATGATCCTAAGGATTTATAATTTGTTCATTTGAAGTTCATATAAGAAATGTGTAAAATATTTCCTAAATAAATGATTTTGAAGTTTTATCATATTTCATAGTTAAAATTTATTTAAAATAGCTAGATAAATTTAACAATAAGCTAGATTATTTAATATTAGCTTCCAGCAAATTAAAAATACCTATATTTATTTAGATATATATCCTAAGTATTTTCTTTTACATTAGTTACTTTGCTAGCAATTAAAATAGCTTATAAAAACATTTGGTTTATTCTTATAATTAGCATCTTACATTAAAATCTAGCTTTTCATTGCTTATTATTTACTTTAGTTTAAGATGAATCCAGAATCTTTAATGGTTTAAGTTTATTAAGTGGTTGTTTATAATAAAGACTTAATCTTATAATTTAGTAATTAAATTTTACTTATATAGTTATGCTTTATAGTAAAACTTAAATGTTTGAAAAGTATATTAAATGATTATAAGCTTTTTATATATTATTCCTTTATTATTTTTATAAAGTTAAGCATTTCCTTATTTTCAATTTATCTTCCCTTTATTTATTAAACTTTTATTTCATTTTATACATTGCATAAGAATAATCTTATTTATATGGCAATATTATTAAAGATATAATACCAAGAGACAATTATCAGATAGATGCTATTAAGGTTAAGAAGTTTAGTTAGAGAGATAATTCTTTTATATATCTTATAAAAATGCAACTTAATTTAAGTTATTAAACAATTATTAAGTTAATATCAAAGCTTTTTCTTACTCCAGTGCTTTATCTGTCTATTGGTCTTCGCTCTCGCTTAAGTTTTTGATTTATTTTTCATTTAATACATTTAAAAGTTAAAACCTTTTAATTGAGCTACTATGCTCATATTAACTTTTAAAGATTCGCTTTTTATTGAAGATGCAGTAAGAGGATATGCTTTAGAATCGCACTTTTTTTTTAATTATTCTTCTGCTTCTTCCAGATTTATATTTTGGTTTCCTTTAATATTTTTAAAATTGCTAGTTAACTCTGAAAGATTAATGGTCTATTATTCTTAAAATAAGAACTAGTTCTATTCATTATTTATAACGTTGTGATATAAATAAAGCTTAAGAGAAAAATTTTCTTACTCAAACAAAAAATTTTCATCAGTTAATATCTTAAAAGCTAAGAATTATCTGAAATTAAGGAAAATAGACTGATTCATAATGTATTTAGGTAGTAAATTTTAATCTCTCTTGCATTAAAAGGTTCATCTGAATAAATAGGTTTCGTCTAGCTCAAAGATAGTAATTAAGGTTTTTTATTTCAATTATAATCTAAACCCTATTAAAATTATTAAGATACATCCTATCCCATTTACTAAAATATAGATATTTTTAAGAACTTTATTGGAAGAAACCTCCATTCAAATTATTTATACTATTGAAATTCAAAAATTGCAACCAAGAAAAATCAACATTCAAGAATTTAGTTTAGGGTAGCAGCAAGGCTATGTCTTGTAAATATAGAGGAAAAGAAAAGCTAATATAACTAAATAAAGTACAGCATGGACTATTTTATTCTGCCTTTCTGCTAGTAAATTCAAAGTAACTAGAATAAACTAGAACACTCTAAAGCTTATTAGTCATTGTTTTTCGTACTTTACCTTGTTTAAGTATCCATATAGTTCTTATCACATTAAAAGGGTTTTAGTTCCTAAGATTGTATAGATAATGAAGGAAATAGAGCACATTATTACGAAAAAGAGGTGAATACCTTATCAGCATTTTCAGTTGCAATCTTTATAGTGAAATGACTCGGAAAATTCGAAAGATCCATTATGATTTTAGTCAAAGCCTTCAATGCAGATAAATAAATCCATAAAGTTTCAGTTCAAAGGTAGGAAAAAGCTGTAAGTTAGAAACGGGCCTAAATAATACGAAATACTTCCAATTAAATAAAGAAATAATTTGTTTGAAAATTCTAACTTTCGCATAATACTCAAAAGGCTTATTAATCACAAAGAAGCTATGACACATGCAACTAATTGATTGGAGTATTGCTTGTTATGAGACTCTCCAAAAATATTTACGAAATCAAGTTTTGCACAGCTTACAATAAATTCTGCTAAATAACTATAATCAGAGAAGTCTGGACCAACTGAAGCGACTTGCAAAGTATATAAAATAATATGTAAAATATAAATAAAATCCCAACTGGACATTACAAATACTCTCTTCAGTTTAACAAATTAATAGTCACTTCTTTTTCTTATCTCTCAAAAAGAAATTGAAATAACTAATATTAGCATGCTAAGTGAAGCTACGTATTAAATTATTTCACCTTACGTAAATGTTTGACTTTCTCTTTCTTTAAAGGGACATTCTAAATTTCAATTATCTTCAAAACTTCCTGTACTTCCATCTCCTCACATAAAAGGTTTTTTGAAATCAAAAATTACATCACATGCTATACAATAAACTCCAATAGTTTAAATGCTTCAAATACCTTTTTCATTTTTCCGATAGTTTTCTATACTTCATGGAAGTGCAGATCTATCATTCGAAGTTGATTCTATACTTACTTTTCCTGTTACTCCTATGAATTTAGTATTTCTAACTGCTTCTATGATATTTTCCTATTTCTTGTAATTTTATCCTTTATTTATCAAACTTTGCAAAGCATGAACTCCCAAAAGAAGAGCATCGAATTCTGTGAAGGCATAATTAGTTAACTGCTCGGTGTTAAAATTATCCTAAATTTACTTTTTTATACTTTATCCAAAATCTCCCTATAAATAAGCAGGAGTAAATTATATTGCTCCTTTTACTACTGCTTGAATCTTACTTACTTCTTTATCTTATGAAACAAAATTTTCGGTTAGTCAGTAAAAAGAAATGAATAGAAAGTCTCCTTCTCTCGCCCCCTATTCATAAAACTGTTTTATTATGATTTTGGCATCATCTTCATAAACAATAATCAAAACAACTCTAGTCTTCTAGTATATTTCCTTTACTATATTTTTCCATGATTCATTGCTAGTATAGGACTTAATGTCGCCTACTACTCTGTTTTTATTAGCTATGCTTATACTGAAGTGACTCGATTCTTTAACAAAGTATTCATATATTCCTTTTTATCATGCTGTATCCTAATAAATTACTCCTACTTTTGTTCAACCTAACATATAACATGTTCTTGCAACTAAAACTGCTGAATATGCATCTGAAGGAAATGATCGTACAAAATATGGATATTTTTATTTATTTGATAAATCAGGAGCTGCATTATCACCAGAGATGCATGTTATAGTAAAGTTTTGCTATTCGAAAAAGTGATAAAGATCTATAGAATTAGAACTTGTTTCTGGCATGTAATGAAGTAGACCATATTCTTACTTTTTTTAGTTTCATTCTTTGAAGACATGGTCATAATCAAAGTATTCAGCTCCTGTAAAAATATCGGTTGCTTTTAAGCTATAATAGGGCATTATGCTATTTACATTATTAACATAATAAACACCATATTCTCTACCTCAATAGTAATAAGTTACTCATGACACATCAATTCCATCAGGATTTTTTCTGTCCGCCACCATGCTTATTGGAATTTCAATTAAACTATTGTCTGGTATGTTAGTAGTTCCATCAGGCCAAATTATTTATTCCTATTACACTATGGAAGTTAAATTAACGATTCCCACTACTTTAACTTTATTAAGTTGTACATTAAAAATTTAAAGCTAAATACTTTGACTAGAAAATAACTTCTATATCAAGCCATTCACTAATTCATTGCTGATATATTTCTACTCTTTTAATGCCTTTGCAATTTACTCTAAAAATAGGTCTATACAATGAAGTTAGTATTCTATCTCATTCTTAGTAATTTCTGTTCCAAAGCTAAAACCAATAAATCCATTTATAGTCTAAATATTAGGTAAATTCCAGATCTACCAGGAGTTTTAAATATTCATTATAAAAGCTTTTATTTCATAGTTTTATTGCAAAAACAAATTTAAAAAGGATTCGAAATTTTAATTAATAGTACTATAAAATTTCCTTATTCCTTTTATTTAAATATCTTAAGAAATATCTTCTAAATTTATCTTTTCAATGCCAAAAGCAGGAATTATTCATTAATATTCTAAATTTCTTAGAATTTATTGGATTTTTGAAATTTCGTTACCTGTAAATTAATCTGTAAAGTATCCCAAAGATTTTCATTTAAATTATTCTAAGAACTTTATTATTACTTTAGTAAGAGATTCAGTTGAAGGAAGGATAAAATGACTGAACTTACTATTTTAAATAATTTTGTTATTTTACTCCTTTGAAATTATGTGAATTATCTTATTTTAATGAGTTCAAATAGAAATTAAATAGGTAAGTTGGTAGCTTTTTGTCATATCAATGATCATGTCTAGTTATAATTTCTCTCACTTTAATGTGAAATAGTTAAAGTTTTTAGTTAGATTTCTATTTATCTTTATTTACTCAAATTCTAATCATATATCTTAATTTCTAAACCTTTACATATTTTAAAAGTGGTTGCTTAAAGTTTCTTCCTTTTCTTCTTTAGAAGAGTTGACATCATAAGATTGACTTATTCGATATTCATTTAGAAAAGTAATTTTTAAAGCATTTAACTTGACTATAGCTAAAATAATTAGCAAGATTGGTAATTTACTTTCCATATTATTAAAGAAGGAATAATTTGGAAGAGATTACAACTAAATTTAGAATTAGTTGTAAAAAGAGTGATTAATACCTTTAATTTCATATATCAATTACTATAGTTGCTTAATATACCATTAGCTATTTCTAAATCTACACTAGCTATTTATCTTCTCCTAATTAGCTCCAATACTCTGCTTAAACCTTATTAAAGTATAAATTTATTCAGATATCTACATGGCATCTAAATAGTTTTTCAGATGAATATGATAGCTTTCTTTCCTTAAGGCTTCTTGTTTAAAAAAGTATTAATCTAATAAAGAAAATAACTAGATAGTAAACTAAAAGGCTAATTAGTGTATTTAATAATATAAATATTTAAACTAGTACATATTAAATAAGCATCTCTACTTAGAGGAGTAATTATAGTCTTTATGTATATTCCCTCTAATTTATATTCTAAGCATTTATTAATAAATTGATATATACCATTATTATACTAATTCAATCTAAAGTTAAATGATGATATAGCATAGCTTAACTAAATATATCATATTAATAGCTATATGGTATATTAAGTGATAAGTATGTTTTGAAAATTATAAAGGACTAACTTAATTAATAACTGCTTATTATTAAAGAAATAGAACTTATTATTTAAAAATTAAGTTTAGATAATCAAGTAAGATAGATTTAAAATGAATCTTATGCTTTTTTTTATTATTTACCTAGAACTTATAACTAAGTAATAAGATTCAGCTTAGCTAATTAGTAATAGTTAAATCCTTTCCAGTCTATCCTTCAATTTAAATGTTTTAGCAATGCTAAAATTTATTTATTCATCAATATTTGTTTAGCAAATATCTTCCAAAGTATAAAAGGAGACTTTTATTTGTTTTTATAAGAGGTAAATGCTAAAGAATTCTGAAGGAAATTAAAATTTAAAGAAATGTATCAAAAAAAGAGTTTGAGATAAAAAGTCTATTTATTAGCTTGCTATTTTCTAAATTCTTCAAATTTAATTCAAAAGCCCTAGCAAAATATGACCTTTTAGATTATCTGATTATTTATTTATCTGATAATTGAATATTTTTAGATATGAGTTTCTTTATTAATAAAAATAAAAGCATGACTATACAAACCAATATTATTAAATTTAACTTTAAAATCTATTTTTAATTTAAGCAATATTAAAACATCATAATATCTTTGAAGATAGTGTATTCAAATGTTTGAGTTTATAAATAAAGATATATTAATTACAATTATTTCTAATGGTAGAAAAATTTATCAACTTATTTCCTTCATTGTTTGCTTTAAGTGAATTACTAATATAAAAAAAATTTTAAAGTCATAATATATTTCTTCATTTTAGGAGAAAAAGGATTTTAAATCTTAATTAGTTTAAATAAATAAATTTTTAGAATTAAGCTTTAGTTTCAATCATCTTTTATAGCATTTTTACCTGATAATTATACCTTTATTTATATATAAATATAAAATTAGAGTTTACCTTTAGCCTTTTTTATATTTAGATATCTCTTTAAACCTTATTATTTTTAATTTTTTTACTTGGCAAAATTAAATAATCATTATTTTTATTTTTATTAGAAATACGTCTTGGTATTTATTTTGCTTTAATAAGCTTATGATTTAACTGAGATGTTTAGTTTAAAGATTTATTTATAAGAATATTAAAATATGAGTATTTATGCTTGTATAGCTACTGTTGCTATAATATGATAAACTAAAATTTAGCACTTTAGAAACATTTAATCATCTTTTCCACTAATTTAGATATTTCATAATATCTAAATTTATTAATTTTTTTTATTATTAATAATCATTTTTTTTAAATTCTTAGTAGTTAAGTTTTTGTTTTATCGACTTAGATTAACTTACTAAAACTTATCTTCTCTTTATTTTCCTTATATTCTTTCATTGTCTATATTTAAGGATTTTTTATTACTATTATCTTTTAATATTTAGATTAAAACATAAAAAATTTGATATTTTTGCTCAGATACCTTATTATTAGCGGTAGTTCTTCATCTTTTTCAACTTATTTTTAAATATTTATTCTCTATTTTTGTCCTTTCACTTCTTAAATTTGGAGACCTAATTTTATTTTATAATTATTAATATTTCTGAACTATTTATTCTAATTTTATATAATTTTTTAGTTCTAAGTATAAAAATAAATTAAATATCTTAACTTTATTGCTAAGTTTTATGTCATTTAGATATGACTCTTGTGAAGAGATCCTGAAATAAATTTTTTCGCTCTTACTTTTTAAATATTTTCTTATTACCTTTCTTAAGTTCCTTGGCCTATTATTTTAATTTCATCTTTCTTTATTTTTTAATCTAAATTTTTATATTAAGTTATGAAATTTAGAAGCTCGATAATTTAAAATGGACTTGGTTAATTTTTTTTGCTTTCTAAAGAGGTCGAAATATCAATTTTATCATATAGTTTTGTTGTATATTTTTCAATTTCCTATATCTACTAAAATTTAATACCCTCCTTTTCTTTAAAGCTTAGAGCAATCCTTTAAATATGCTTTCTAAATATTTTCTATTCTTGTACTATGCCAAATAACTTAATTTATTACTTACGAAATAGGTTCACTAAAATAGAAAGTTATTATAAAGTTTCTATTAATAATGGTAAGTATATCTATAATAAATATAGATAATCTTAATACTATAATAATAATAAACTAACTATTTATATTTCTAGTTATAAAGTAAAACTTTATCTTTATTAGTTCTAATAATCCTTTGTTTAAATTTTATACTAATAGCTACATAATAAAAGGCTAAATTGTTTAAAAGCACTAATATAAAATTTAATAATAAAAGGTGCTAGAATAATGATAAGTTAAGGATTATAAAGGAATTAATTAAATTTAAATTTCATAGATAAGCATTACTTAGATAATCAAATAAGATTTGTATATAATATAACAAATATTATATTAAACTTCTACTAAATTTTAAAATTAGTTGAGAATATCATTTAGAATTTAAAAAATTTAGCTTTCTAAACTAATTTTGTAGCTAAGACTTATATTTAAAGCTAGTTATATAAATGAAAAAAAAGATACATTATATTTACATAGCTAATTTAAAAATATTGAGAATAAAACAAATAAAAAGTAATTATTTAAGAAAGATAAGTTATAAAGAATAAGCCCGGCTAGCTCAGTCGGTAGAGCGTCAGACTCTTAATCTGGTGGTCGTGGGTTCGAGCCCCACGTTGGGCGTTTTTATTTTTATCAGTTAATAAAAAAAGAGAATCGGGACTTTCGAGTTATAGTAGAATATTCCAACCACTGGACTTATACAATCTTTTTAGTGCAAAATTATTTCATATGAGTATCTATAAGGATGTTATTTTGAAAAACATCAAACTTAGTCATTTTAGTAGTAAAGATGCTATAAACTTGAAATCATAAGTTTTGCAATGCTCTAATATTTTCAAATTAAATAACATTTATATTGTTTAACTAAGATTTTGGTCTAAAAATAAATTTGTAAAAAAAGATTTAATTTAATCTCAGAATATTTCCAGTTTATATACAGTCATGATATCTTGCTAAAAAGTAAAAAAATTTCGGATATAGTTAAAAATAAGCACATCTTTATGGTCTGTTTTCTTTTATATAGAATGTAACTATTACGATGTGTGATATAAATAAAGTTGTATGGTTCAAATAGATACAATTTAGTTTGAAAAATATGTGAATATACTTGAGTAATCGGTCGTAAAAGAGTTATTAGAATTTCTAGGTTCGAAAAAAAAGATACATTATATTTACATAGCTAATTTAAAAATATTGAGAATAAAACAAATAAAAAGTAATTATTTAAGAAAGATAAGTTATAAAGAATAAGCCCGGCTAGCTCAGTCGGTAGAGCGTCAGACTCTTAATCTGGTGGTCGTGGGTTCGAGCCCCACGTTGGGCGTTTTTATTTTTATCAGTTAATAAAAAAAGAGAATCGGGACTTTCGAGTTATAGTAGAATATTCCAACCACTGGACTTATACAATCTTTTTAGTGCAAAATTATTTCATATGAGTATCTATAAGGATGTTATTTTGAAAAACATCAAACTTAGTCATTTTAGTAGTAAAGATGCTATAAACTTGAAATCATAAGTTTTGCAATGCTCTAATATTTTCAAATTAAATAACATTTATATTGTTTAACTAAGATTTTGGTCTAAAAATAAATTTGTAAAAAAAGATTTAATTTAATCTCAGAATATTTCCAGTTTATATACAGTCATGATATCTTGCTAAAAAGTAAAAAAATTTCGGATATAGTTAAAAATAAGCACATCTTTATGGTCTGTTTTCTTTTATATAGAATGTAACTATTACGATGTGTGATATAAATAAAGTTGTATGGTTCAAATAGATACAATTTAGTTTGAAAAATATGTGAATATACTTGAGTAATCGGTCGTAAAAGAGTTATTAGAATTTCTAGGTTCGAAAAAAAAGATACATTATATTTACATAGCTAATTTAAAAATATTGAGAATAAAACAAATAAAAAGTAATTATTTAAGAAAGATAAGTTATAAAGAATAAGCCCGGCTAGCTCAGTCGGTAGAGCGTCAGACTCTTAATCTGGTGGTCGTGGGTTCGAGCCCCACGTTGGGCGTTTTTATTTTTATCAGTTAATAAAAAAAGAGAATCGGGACTTTCGAGTTATAGTAGAATATTCCAACCACTGGACTTATACAATCTTTTTAGTGCAAAATTATTTCATATGAGTATCTATAAGGATGTTATTTTGAAAAACATCAAACTTAGTCATTTTAGTAGTAAAGATGCTATAAACTTGAAATCATAAGTTTTGCAATGCTCTAATATTTTCAAATTAAATAACATTTATATTGTTTAACTAAGATTTTGGTCTAAAAATAAATTTGTAAAAAAAGATTTAATTTAATCTCAGAATATTTCCAGTTTATATACAGTCATGATATCTTGCTAAAAAGTAAAAAAATTTCGGATATAGTTAAAAATAAGCACATCTTTATGGTCTGTTTTCTTTTATATAGAATGTAACTATTACGATGTGTGATATAAATAAAGTTGTATGGTTCAAATAGATACAATTTAGTTTGAAAAATATGTGAATATACTTGAGTAATCGGTCGTAAAAGAGTTATTAGAATTTCTAGGTTCGAAAAAAAAGATACATTATATTTACATAGCTAATTTAAAAATATTGAGAATAAAACAAATAAAAAGTAATTATTTAAGAAAGATAAGTTATAAAGAATAAGCCCGGCTAGCTCAGTCGGTAGAGCGTCAGACTCTTAATCTGGTGGTCGTGGGTTCGAGCCCCACGTTGGGCGTTTTTATTTTTATCAGTTAATAAAAAAAGAGAATCGGGACTTTCGAGTTATAGTAGAATATTCCAACCACTGGACTTATACAATCTTTTTAGTGCAAAATTATTTCATATGAGTATCTATAAGGATGTTATTTTGAAAAACATCAAACTTAGTCATTTTAGTAGTAAAGATGCTATAAACTTGAAATCATAAGTTTTGCAATGCTCTAATATTTTCAAATTAAATAACATTTATATTGTTTAACTAAGATTTTGGTCTAAAAATAAATTTGTAAAAAAAGATTTAATTTAATCTCAGAATATTTCCAGTTTATATACAGTCATGATATCTTGCTAAAAAGTAAAAAAATTTCGGATATAGTTAAAAATAAGCACATCTTTATGGTCTGTTTTCTTTTATATAGAATGTAACTATTACGATGTGTGATATAAATAAAGTTGTATGGTTCAAATAGATACAATTTAGTTTGAAAAATATGTGAATATACTTGAGTAATCGGTCGTAAAAGAGTTATTAGAATTTCTAGGTTCGAAAAAAAAGATACATTATATTTACATAGCTAATTTAAAAATATTGAGAATAAAACAAATAAAAAGTAATTATTTAAGAAAGATAAGTTATAAAGAATAAGCCCGGCTAGCTCAGTCGGTAGAGCGTCAGACTCTTAATCTGGTGGTCGTGGGTTCGAGCCCCACGTTGGGCGTTTTTATTTTTATCAGTTAATAAAAAAAGAGAATCGGGACTTTCGAGTTATAGTAGAATATTCCAACCACTGGACTTATACAATCTTTTTAGTGCAAAATTATTTCATATGAGTATCTATAAGGATGTTATTTTGAAAAACATCAAACTTAGTCATTTTAGTAGTAAAGATGCTATAAACTTGAAATCATAAGTTTTGCAATGCTCTAATATTTTCAAATTAAATAACATTTATATTGTTTAACTAAGATTTTGGTCTAAAAATAAATTTGTAAAAAAAGATTTAATTTAATCTCAGAATATTTCCAGTTTATATACAGTCATGATATCTTGCTAAAAAGTAAAAAAATTTCGGATATAGTTAAAAATAAGCACATCTTTATGGTCTGTTTTCTTTTATATAGAATGTAACTATTACGATGTGTGATATAAATAAAGTTGTATGGTTCAAATAGATACAATTTAGTTTGAAAAATATGTGAATATACTTGAGTAATCGGTCGTAAAAGAGTTATTAGAATTTCTAGGTTCGAAAAAAAAGATACATTATATTTACATAGCTAATTTAAAAATATTGAGAATAAAACAAATAAAAAGTAATTATTTAAGAAAGATAAGTTATAAAGAATAAGCCCGGCTAGCTCAGTCGGTAGAGCGTCAGACTCTTAATCTGGTGGTCGTGGGTTCGAGCCCCACGTTGGGCGTTTTTATTTTTATCAGTTAATAAAAAAAGAGAATCGGGACTTTCGAGTTATAGTAGAATATTCCAACCACTGGACTTATACAATCTTTTTAGTGCAAAATTATTTCATATGAGTATCTATAAGGATGTTATTTTGAAAAACATCAAACTTAGTCATTTTAGTAGTAAAGATGCTATAAACTTGAAATCATAAGTTTTGCAATGCTCTAATATTTTCAAATTAAATAACATTTATATTGTTTAACTAAGATTTTGGTCTAAAAATAAATTTGTAAAAAAAGATTTAATTTAATCTCAGAATATTTCCAGTTTATATACAGTCATGATATCTTGCTAAAAAGTAAAAAAATTTCGGATATAGTTAAAAATAAGCACATCTTTATGGTCTGTTTTCTTTTATATAGAATGTAACTATTACGATGTGTGATATAAATAAAGTTGTATGGTTCAAATAGATACAATTTAGTTTGAAAAATATGTGAATATACTTGAGTAATCGGTCGTAAAAGAGTTATTAGAATTTCTAGGTTCGAAAAAAAAGATACATTATATTTACATAGCTAATTTAAAAATATTGAGAATAAAACAAATAAAAAGTAATTATTTAAGAAAGATAAGTTATAAAGAATAAGCCCGGCTAGCTCAGTCGGTAGAGCGTCAGACTCTTAATCTGGTGGTCGTGGGTTCGAGCCCCACGTTGGGCGTTTTTATTTTTATCAGTTAATAAAAAAAGAGAATCGGGACTTTCGAGTTATAGTAGAATATTCCAACCACTGGACTTATACAATCTTTTTAGTGCAAAATTATTTCATATGAGTATCTATAAGGATGTTATTTTGGTTTAATATTTTTATGTTAAATTATGCTTATTGTTTAAAATATTTTTTTGAAATATTTAAAATATATTTTTTGCCATATTTTTTAAATAATATCTTAAAATTGATTTTAAGGATGCTATAATAATATTCTTTGTAGAAAATAATATTTACTAAATACATTAAAAAAATGTACTGAGTAATTTTTATCCTATTACCGCGCTCAAGTTAATCTCAGGACAGCAAAGATTGTGTTCAGGGTTTTGATAAGGTTCCCTCCTTATAATAGCTAATTAAATAATAAAATTAAAATATTCTAAATCAACTCATTATTTTAACTTAATATTACTGTTTAAACTTTTGATTTATAGCAGTCATAAATGTATTAGATCTTCAAGAATTTATTTGACTAATTTAGCAAAAATTACTTTCCGAAGAAAAATAACAAAGCAGAACTTATGAGTGGAATGTGATTGAACTTTAAGACAAATATTATTATTTATTTCTTAAATGAGAAATACTTTAAAAAATTTATTAATGATCATAAGAATATCCAATTATTAGATAGAAAAACTGGAGTTAAACTCCTCTTTTAAATTTAAGAAAAAGTCTATTTGAAAGACTTTAACTTAGATAAATATAAGATTTCCATTTAACCAACTTAACCAATTAACTTCCAGGATATTCTTATGATTTTTGATTAAACCCTAAATATCTAAAGAGTTGAAACACTACTAGATAATGAAAAGCAGCAAGAATAAGAAATAACAAAAATTTGAACTTTTACATTACTTGTTAAATTGGCGTAAGAATAAATAAATAAACTTCCAAACATCATACAATACTTAGATATAAATTTAAATTAAGACATAAAAAATAAATATGTTGTTTATTCTTTAATGAAGAAGGTCATCATTTTAAATTCTGTAGCAAAATTAAAGGATAAAAAATTTAAACATTAAATAAATAAAGGAAAGGTAAAAACAAAACCTAGATTTTGGATATAAATATAAAAATTTAAGGTTTGTAATAATAACGAAAGATTAATATGGAAAATGAAACTAAAAGCTAAAGCAATTAAGCTCAACAAACTGAAATAAATAAGTAGATATATCCCTATTATAACTAAAATAATATTTAAATTGACGATATTTTAGAGCCCAATTAAGCATAGTAAGATTTTCAATCTTAACTTAATCTTAAGAACCTGGAACTGCAGCTCAACTAAGAATCTTTTTATGTAGAAAGTTAAAATATCATAAATCTAAGTAGATAATAAGAAAAGACTAAAAATTTTGGGTAAAAAGAGGAATAATAGTTTATTATTTTGAATAATAACTTTTAAGAACAATAGAATATAGAAAGAAATAAAGCAAGGAGTATTAATAGCTGGGACTTAGAAACGAATAAGAAAATAACCAAGAACAAAAATTCGATCTGGGAGTAGCAAATCACCAAGAATAAATCTGAACTATTCTAAACTTTAATTATTATTATAAGAATAACTATATTAGTTTTGCAATAAATAAGATTAATATCGTTATCAAGAGAAATTAAATGAATAAATTTCTAATCAAATTAATATAGTAAAAAAATTAATTAGTGGAAAATTAATTCCAAATTGACAACTTAGAATATATAGAAACAAAGCAAAATAAAAAAATATTAGCTATAGAAGAAAAAATTTAACAATTATTATAAATCCAAGATAACTTTAAACTAAATAATGAATATCTAAATGAGGATCTAGACAATTAAAATAGACTAAATGAACAATCAGAATAAGAGATTGAAAATTTAAATCTTAATTATGAAATAGAAATAGAACAGTATTTGAACAAAATAGAAAAAATAAAATAATAAAAAAGTTAAATAAAATAGGAATTAAATGTCAAAAATTTAGTAATAAAAAATATTGAAAATAAACTAATAGCAATGCAATAAGAAAACCAAGCTTTAAAAATCTAAAAGTTAGATTTATATAAAAACTATTAAATTAAGATGAATCAGAATGAGGAAGAAACTTAATTTGCTATAAGAGCAAATGCAGAAAAAGATCATTAAATTAAAAGAAAAGAAATATTTATAGAATAATAAAAATAGAAGATAAACTATTTAGAAAATATCAACATTAACCTAAGGTAAAACCACTAGTAAAAACAAAAAATTAACACTTTACCTGTTATCTCTAGAACGAACAATAACAAACCAAAATATAGTAATTAGAAAATAGATCTTAATTATTTTAACAAAAATTTAATATTAAATAGCAAAAGGATATAGAAATAGAGGAATGCGGTGAATATCAAAATAAAATAAAATAAAAATAGATCTAAACCTACAAAAAAATTAAAATTAGAAACATTAAATCTCTTAAAGTCAATAATTAAACTTAAAAATTTGATGAAAAAACTGAAAATAATCAATAAAAAAAAAAGCATAATAAAAATTGATAATTGAAAAATACTAAAAAATTGAAAAAAAGAATTAAGAAATTTTAAAGAATAAGCTTAAACATGCCTTAAATCAATTACTAATAATAATGGTTAAAGATACATATAAATGATTAATTAAAAGCCTATGTGAAAGATACAAAAAAGAAAAAGCGATATATAGAAACATATATCGATTATAAGTTAGAAAAAATAATTCCCTAAAAACAAGCATAATTTAATTTCTTGATTAAGTTAATAAAACAAAATAAAAAAATTACTAAGTATTTAAACAATTAATGATAAAATGACACTGTGTCTTTGTGCTGGCAAATTAAATGGTATGTAATCATAAAATTATTCATATGTTAGTCAATAAAATTTAAGAAAACAATATAGCCAACAAAATAATCCTTAATGAATAATGAATTAAAATTAAGATTACTAAAAATATTTTCACTTAAGAAACTATCTTACTAAATTCGAAAAAATATAATACAACTACCTAGATGAATATTATTAACTTTTTCCCAATTTTGAATAATTTAATTAATTTAATTATAAACTAGAATATCCAAGCATGTTCAGAGAAAATTTAAAAATGATTTAAAGAAAAGAAAAAATTTTAAAAATAGGATCGTTTAATATAGGTGGAGGATATTTTGACAAAAAAGAAATAATATTTGAATTAATTAAGAAACATAATCTCAACATTATTCTATTATAAGAAACTTTTATTAAAAAAGAACCACCAACCCTACATAAATCTTTTAAATAATTCTTCTTGCCAGGTCTTACTTAAAAAGCAGGTTTAATTTCTTTCTTTAAAAAGGACCTAGACGTTCAAGAAATATTACTTGAGGAAAATTTTAATAGGATCTAAGCATTTATTTTGGATGAAATTATAATAATAAATGTTTATCTTCCCACTAGTAATTATACTCAATAGTTCATAAATGATTGTTACTTAAACATAGGAAAAATAATAATATAAAATTAGAATAAATGTTTCATTATTGCTGGAGACTTTAATGCGCATCTATATAATTATGATAATTAAACAGATACAGATCTCTAATTATTTAATTTTACATAAGCTAATGAACTCATAGATACAAACTAAAAATAAATTCCCACACATTAAATAAAATAAAACAAAAGACAATAAATCATTGACTATATCTTCTTAGACTAGGACTTAGAGTAATCAACAAAATACATATTCACAGTAGATAAAGAAACAGGAGTTAATACTGACCATTATCTCTTAGTACTGAATATAATGCTAAAATAAATGACGGTTAATTTAAATGCAGAAAATTACTAAATAAGAATGATATATAATCCAAATAAACTGTAAGACTAAGAAAAACTATAATTATATAAAAACTAATTCCTTGGTGCTTATGATTTTTTTGAAAATAATATATAAAAATTGAATTTATCGTTATAATACAGATTTATTAAAAATTTAATCCATATTGCAGCTCTGGAGATACTTGATCAAAGACAATAAAATCAGCCAAAACTGCCTTCATCTGTAGTGATATAAATGAATAAAGCCAGAAATGCAAGAATATAATATATAAATAAATTAAACTAATTTAACCGTATGAATGATGAAGTCATCTAAATGAAATTAGAGGGAAAAAGGTAAAAGAAAAAATTCGTAAAAATGAAGAATGCCATGTGAAAAAATATAAATGGATAAAAATAAATAAATTTGAAAGGTAATAATCAGGAAATGGCTAAGCAAGCAAATAAAATTTTCAATCCTAAAAAAGGTCTAAATATGAATCTCAATTCAAATTAGACAGAATAATTTATTAAAAATTGAGAAAGTGTATTAAACTAATATAAAGATACTAATCGATAAGAAATACTTAAAGAAGTAATAAAAATAGATGAAATCTACAAGCAAAATAAAATTCTTTAATAAAAAATAGCACAATTATGGAGTAAAATATTATATTAAGAAGTTGCTGATATAATAAGATACCTCCCAAATAATAAAGCTGCAAGTTTTGATTAAATACCAAATGAATTAATTAAATATGCAGGACACGAACTTTGAAAAAAAAATTTAAAATTCTATCAAAACTGCTAACGCGATTAATTAATCCCTGCTGAACTAAATTAAAACAATAATGATCCATAAAAAAGATTTCAAATATGATTGAAAAAATTATAGCCCAATAGCAATTATAAATTCAATCTAAAAAATATTCGACAAGATAATAACAAACCATATATATAAAGATGTAATTGAGTAAAACCAAATTAATTAAGACTAAAAAGGATTCATAAAGAAAATACAAACTACAATAAACATATGACAAATATAATAGATAATGAATCATTATTAAGAAATTAAGAAAAAAAGAGAAATAAAATAAGCAAAGCTGTAATATTAAGCATCTCTAATTATTATATTTATTAAGTTAATTATAATCTCAAAGCTAAGAAATATATGGATATTGGAAAATACCTATTTATATAAAATAGCAAAAGCTTATGATTATATATATCTTTTGGTTAAAGAAATAGTTAAAATAGCTTAGTACTTAGAACAATAAATTATTAAGTTATAAAACCTAAATTTCAATAGAGCAGCAGGATTAATAAAAATATGACGTGGAATAGATTTTGCTTTTATTTGACTTAAAAATGAAAGAGAAAATTTACAGCTTTTCTTATTATATTTTTCCTAAAAATAACCAAAATAAAAAATGAAAACTATATAATTTCTTATATATGAAGTTCTATCTTTTATACTTTAGAATATCATCTTCAAGTATCGTTAGCAAAATGAAATTTATTTTATAATAGAGCAGAAATAAAATCGTTTGAATATGAAGAATGACTTGATTATAATATGAATTTTAAGAAAGTATCTTCAAGCAAACTAATTAATTAAAGCATCTATTTATAAAGAATCTAAAACATAATAAATACTTTATATCAACTTTAATAAACTAAGGGAAAATTATTTCCATTAGGTATTTTACTTTAATGTGTAAATTTCGTAAAATAAAGAAATGATAAAGAAAACTTTAAAGATATAAAAATAATCTCTCATTTAGATTTTTAATATAACTAAATAATAAAAAATAAAGGTAAAAGACAATGGAGATTGAAACATAATATTCATTCCTAGAAACGAAGATGAATTACTTAATATATTATAAAGAAAGATATTAAAGTATTATGTAAAATTAAAATAACTTTAGATTATTATAGTATAAGCTTAAATAAATTAAAAAACCAAAATAAATAAAAGCAAACAATTTATTATTGATAATAGGTTATTAATAATCTAAGCTAATAAATAATTTAAAATAAGTAGAAAATAATCTAAATTAAAATATTTTTCTGAAGTAGATTGATTTAAATACTTAATTTTTTTATATAAGCGTTAGTATGAAAGATATATGGCAAATTTATCGCTTAAGAACTTAAATTCCTATCTTATGTATCTTCTCTTTTTATTTCTTTAATAAGTCTAATGAAGTTTGATAGTAAATATGATTTAAAAATAAAGCATTTTAAGTATATTGCTTTTTATTGTAATAATAGATAGTTACAGCAAAATAAATAAAATCATGATTAGAAGTTAAGGAAAGGGTTAATTTAAGTGTTTAATTAAAAAATATATTCAAAGTAAATAAATAAGTTGCTTCATTCAACGATTGTCAAGTATAAGTAGGAAAATGCTAAAACTACTAAGCAAGAAATCAAAATAAACTTCTAAAAAGATTATTTTCCATTTTTTTCGTTATAGTAGTTTTATTCAGCTATTTCTTCATTTTCATATAAATTTAATGATGAACTAGTTAAATTTTTTCTGTTGGGAGGTAAATATTAACTTGACTAAGATCTTTATGTGCTTTCTTCGCTTATTGTATCCAGACTTGAAAAAGAGTTTTAATATAGCATTGATTAATTTTCTTATTTCTACTAAAGGAATATTTGATCATTAGATGTTTTGCTTGCATAAAAGTCTTGAAAGGTATTCAAATTTGTATAGCTAAAGTTACTATTTTTAAATGTAGTATTTTCTAAGTTCTTTATAATAGAGCCCATAATTTCCTTTAATCATTTTTGTTCTATTTTAGATACTTCGCATCCTCTAAAATAAATTCCTCTTATACACTTTACTTCTCAATAGAGCTTATTTTTTTAATATATAATTATTCCTTAGAAATAGCTCTTTCATTTAAAGGGTTAAAATTCTGTTCTTCATTAAATTAATAAGTCTTTCCTTACTATTTCCCCTTAGATTAATGCTTGAAATATTCGTCTTCATTTATAAAGAAATTTTATCCTTATTCTTAATATGATTAGGAAAGACTCTTATCAGGGATCTCTTTTCCTGAATTCTAGTAATTCCAGTATACGGATTTTGAACTTATTTTTAGTGTTAACTTACTTCTGCACATTTCAATTATAAAATAAATGAACTAATTAATTTATATTCAATTTAATAACTTAGTTGCTACTATCAACTATTTATTTTCTTATTCTGTTTAAAATTTATTGCTAATAGTTATCATTTTTCTCAATCATGAAGATAGACCCAAAATAAATAAAAGTAATTTCCTCCTTAACTAAATTTCTATCAACGTTTAAATGGTTGTAATATTTATTCCCCAAGCATGATATAAATATACAAGATTTAGATAGAGGTATTAATAGCTTTTTTATATTTGTATTTGTAATGCTTAATATTTGAATATGCGCCACTAAAGCAATAGTTACTAACATTAGAGAGGAAAACAATAAAATTATGCCAATAATTAATAAGCATTATAAAGCTATATTTCATTGCTTATTTTCCTTTAACTGCTTAGGTAATTTTACCTATAATAGCTTAATTTATATAAATTAAGTTATATCTAGATAATAAAATGCTAGATATATGATTTTAAAATTAAACTATATACAATTATAAAAATAGAAAAGCTTTTATTTAATAGTATCATAGTAAGGTAGATATAATAGTACTAATGTATTTTATTAGGAAGCTACTTTTAAAATAATAATAGCAAGCTAAAGTTATTGCAAGTTATATAAAAAGTCTGCTTATATAATTCTTAATTATTGTTATAACTACAATGCTCATAAAAAATTGTAGTCGGTGACAGGTTTCGTTAAGGATAATTATGATCATTATATTAGTTTGTATTCAAAGATAGTTAAGCATAATAAATAGATTGAGAGTAATATATAGTGATAAATTATTTCTAAGATGCTCTAATGAAAATTAAAAACTAACAGATAGTAGCATAAAAAGCAAAGAAGGAAGTATCTACTTTAATAAATTAGGAATTTATTTCTAAATAACGCTTCTCTCATAGAAAAAATAAAGACTTTAAGTATTTTATTCTTGAATTTAAATCCAAGTTTACAACACTAGAACCTTGCTTTATAAAAATACTCAATATTTCTGAAAAAAATGATTTTAAAAAAATTCATAAATCTAAAATTCTGCTATTAATAGCATATAATTAAGTTTACTAGGATAAATAAAATTTTCACATCTTAATAATAAATCCTTTACTTATCATAACTTAGGGCAAGCACACTTAATTAATTTATAAATGAATTAAATAAGGTATTTTTTATGTATCTAAAAGACAGTTAGTATATAATTATTAGTATCTTAATAAGCTTTATCATATAATTAAAATTTAGAAATCTACAGTCGAAAATATTTATCCATCAAAAACTTTAAATTTAAGCTCTTGAGTATTCTAAGTTGCCTTAAATTCTATAGAGCTTAATTGTATTTTGAAGATTTCTTTTGTGTTTTTTAGCTTTTATTTTATATCATAATGCAACTTTCTTTTCATTTTCTAACAGTTTTATTATGTAAGTACTAATAATCACAATAAATCTAAATAAATAGCTAATATAGCATAATAAATTCCTTATAAGTTCATTAGTTAAAAAGTTAAATAGCCTATTTCAATTATTTCAGCAAGCCCTTATTCTTACTTTATAAGAGACTATAAAAATTAAGGTTATATCTAAGCTTTTTATTTTTAGGTATTATAATAGCAAGTTAAATAAATCCTAACCTCAAAAACAACTGGATATTCCTATTTAAAGTAAAATGATATTAAATTAATAAAGTTAAGTATATATTACTAATGACTTTAGTACAATCAATATTTACTTAAGAGGAAATTTACACTAAGACAAATTAAATAACTAGGTGTAAATTTAACTTCTTAAAAACAGCTAGGAAGTGGTAAACCAAATTTTTTAGAAACGATAGAAAATTTAGAGCGTCAACAGCTAATTAATTATCCTTAAATATATGAAATTAATTAAAAAAGCTTATATTCTATTAAAGAAATTTAAGATTATACCTTTACTTTAAGTAACCTTTTCCACTTTGACTACTTTTAATTTATAAATTCAATGAATAGGAATAATTACTATGCTAAGTTCCTTTATTTTAAATAAAAATGTAGGTGATATATCATATAATCTATCAGCAGCCCATATATAAAGAAACAAAAATTTAGCATAGATAGCTATAATAGATTTAATATGTTTAGATAAGAATTATTTATTTATACTCCTTTAAAACTAAGAATATACAAATATTGGTAAAAGCAAGCAGCTTAAATTAACTAAGATTTATTTTTTATTAATTTTATAATTTTTAGTATGTTCCCTTTTCTACAAAAATAACAAGATATTTAATCTAAATAATCTTATTCCCAAACTTTAGTAATTATTAGTTATGTTTTAAGTGTAAAAAATATAACTGATTTTAAAAAATTAAAAGATCATATAATGAAATATATGTCTTAGGAGGTGCTATATTAATATTTTAATATATACTCATAATTTAATTATTTTATTAAAAACAGCTTATATAAAAATGTTAGCTGCATTTAACATAATTTAGATATTTAGATGGCTAAATGAAAATATATAATTTAGGTAGTGAATTATAAATAAAATCAATAATATAAAGTTATCTTATCTCACGAAGATAATCTTGTAGTTAGAATAATTTAACTTAAAAACTATAAATGAATATGCTAATAGCAATATAGATCATATTTAAATTAAATTATCATTCATTGGTCAATAGTTATTTAAAGTAAATAGACTTATTTCTAATTAATGATTTTAAGAACTTTCTTTTTTTATAAGCATGCTTATTTATATAAACCAAAGATATAGTAAAATTAAAAAATAATTAATTTATAATTCTAATATTTAAAAATCTTTTAAAGCTTACTACTAAATCTCCTCAGTAAACAGATAATCAATCTGATTCTTTTTTAAATACAGTGTGTGATTAGTATAAATTCATTCAATCAAATGTAAGTAATTATGCAAAGTAATTTTTTAATGCCTTGAAAGGTAGCTTAGTTTACTTTAGTGTTGCATTTCGAGTTAAATTTATTAAATTATTTTTACAGTTATACCAGTTAATAATATATCTTTGGTAAGGTAGATTTAAGAATTATTATCTCATTCTTATACCTTACTAAATGTCCTATTCTTCTTTTTTTGAAGCAATCAAAACTATTCCATTACTGTGATATATCTTTTATCTAATAAAAGCAGATGTTTTGGTTCTGTCTAAACTTTTTAGTCTCTTGCTAATTTTACAAGTTCAAAGTTAAAATTTATTTTCTTAAGTTAATTGCCTATTTAAAATCAAAATTTTTAACTATGCAAAATATTTCTAAATATACTCGCTAATAGTACAGATCTTCTAGTATTGCATTAAAATTTTATTTAATTTTACGTTTTAAATAATTAGTTTCCTTAACTAGGTTCCACGATTATCTATAGCCTTTAACAGTATGATAAATATTTTATTCATATAGATTCCAGTGATTTATATTTTACAGTTTAATTTTGGCTCTTATTAGAAATTACCTTAGCATTCTACTCTCTTTAGTTGATATAAATAATTTGTTTCTAAGTCTTAAAATTATTAAATTTCATTAATTTATATTCTACTTAAATTGCTATTTCTTGTAAACTGCATACTCATTTAAATTGATAAGAAAACTTAAGTAGATATTTTGCAACTTGCAAAGTAAAACAATTTTGGTATGATATCATTTACAAGGAGATATTTGAAGCGCGTTTATTCAAATAGTAAAATAAAAAAAATCTTAAACTTATGCTAATTTTATTCTCTTGCTCAAATTATTATTTCAAGCTTTTTAACTAAGATATTATTCATTTTTAAATTGGATTTAAGGTAAGAAAATTATACTTGAATGAGTTAGAGTGCTCAATGATTATTGATCTACCGAATAACCTTTTCTAAATAATTTAGTTTTGCTTGTACTTGTCACTAAGTTAAAGATGCTTTAAATATCTTATTCATAATTTATTTAAATAAATCTAATATAAAAAATAGAAGGATTCAAAAGATGTTTCTACACTACCTCCTAAAAGTTAGAGAGGAAACCTGAATTCAATCTTGGCTAATCGTCTTTTTCTTAACGTTAACCTTCTTCTTAATCTTACAATCTGGAATTCAAGCGGGATATGACGAGCAAAAGAAATCTTAGGAAGCGACTCATGTAATAAGTCCTACATTGGAGGAAAAGCCAAGGAAGCAGATGAAGTCTGCTCTTCACTAGGAGTCAGAATTTAATCCTTCTGGCCAGATGAGCATGGAGTAACTAATCAAAGTGATGCTGAATCTCTAGGAAGAGGTTAGGAAACTAAGGGAGGATAATGAGAATCTTATGGAACAACTCAGCCTTGCGGAAGGAATAGAATCCAGATTTATGTCCTAAGATAGAATTAAGTGTTTTTTGAAACATATCCTAAGACCAGATAAACTATCCTAAAATTAGATTCAGAATCAATCTGATTTGAGTAACAGACTGGAAAAATTAAAAAGAAGTTAGATGAAAAAAGGAGAGATCAATGATGATTGAAGAAACAAAAATGCAGACTAGGATTAAACCACAAAAAGCAGTAAAGAATTGTTACTACTTCAATTCGACAAAACACTTGTGAAGACGCTGCATGAAATTCAAAATTTCAAGACGTAGTATTGGAATAAATAAAGAGGAATACGAGCACAGCAGAGGAAGAAATAAAAAATGAAATAGAGACAAATCAGAGAGAGATTATACCTAAATAAATTAGATTTCATCTACAAGAGAAAATCTGATTAGAAATGAAGATAGAATTGGAAATGACATGAGCAATGGGTGGAGAGAGTAGGTGAAACTTTTAAAACTTTATTTTCAACACCTGAGCGATCTGGTGTCCAGCATGAAGAGGTGAAAATCCTCGACAATTGTTAAACTTAATTCACCCCATTATTATTAATAAAATCTTCTATACTTTTTTGCAGCAACTAATTTAAATTTCATTATAAAAATTAAAAGATCTATATATTTAGTAAATAAATTGAAAAAACACTCGTCAATTTAATAATTAATATAATTTATTTAATTTACTAATGTTATAAAAGGTCATATATAATATTCCTCTTATTTCAAGATGTAGAAATAAAACATCTTTGGCAACTTTAATTAGAAAATTTGAAATTTATTTTATTTTTGTTTAGTTTTTGCAATTATATTTTTCCATAAATTTAAGTAAACTCTTAATTATCATAAATATACTTTTTTAAGTAAGAAAATCTTAGAACTAAAAATTAAATTATTTTTACTTTATGAGTATTTTTATTTTCTAACTTCTGTGCTAAGTGAATTTTTAATTTAGTAAATGTCTCAAAAATTGACTTTTTAATTTTTCCTTAAAACTAGATTGTTTATTTTCAACTAACCCATCACTTAAATCCCTTTAAAAGGAACAATTTGATATTTATCTTCAATAACTCACTGATATATTTTTCATAATAATTAATAATAAATAAATTGAATTATATAGAGCTTAGCACTCTCGTTGGTGCGCAGTTCTTTAAATTAATTTTATTTAATGTCGAAAAATAAAATTTTATGGGTTTCTCTATATTTGTTTTCTCTTCCTACAATACGTCCCTGTAATTTTTCCTTCCAAAACATAGGATGCAATATGCATTTACAGGTACATCTTTCCACAACCTATGATGAAGAAGGTTTTTTCCTTAAGATCAGAGTTCTCCAGCTTGTCGAATCTTCCTTCTCTTTTAATTAGCTTCTCTTTCTCCGATTTATTCTCTATCCGCACTCATTTTTTAGTTATCTTGATGAGCCTCCAACCAGCATCCGAAGGAAAGGCCTTTCCACCCTATTTAAAATATATATGATAATAGAATTCCTAATTAAAAGCAATTTTCTTTTATTAAGATACAAATAAAGATATTTTGATTTACTGAGGAATGAAGATATTAGCTAAAATTATTGAAATTATAAAAATGCTAAAGTCTACATGATTTTTCCAACAAAGGAAGGTAATTTTTCTATTAACTAGAAATTGTTAAACTTTCTTATTTATAAATCTTTCTTTTATGAATTTTTGATTATATAAATATTTTATTATGCTAGCTAATAAATAAATATTAATATTCAGTTAAATATTCTCTTATAGATATCTAATTCAAATGCAACTAGCAAAATTATAAAGATAGTAGAAGAGAAATAGAAAGGATAAAAGTGATTATATATAAAGTAAAAGCAGAGTATATTAAATTTAGCTACTGTTAATTCGTTTCCCACAATAAGAATTATTAATAAATAGTTTAAGTAATTTACATTTTTAGATTAATTTAAGTAACTATTTAAGAATCTAAACAGTCAGAGAGATGAAGAAGGTGAAAGTATAAAATTTAAGTAAAATAAGGAGAAATAATATCTTACAATAAATAAATAAATAAGGAAATTTTGAAAGATAATAAATAGAAAATCTATCAATAAACTTAATTAAAGCATTTCAGGCATATCTGATATCCCTTTTTTATTTCAGTACTTTTTATTTCCCAAAGTTTAAATAAAATGATAGAAAGTTAGAAATAAGAATTAAAAAGATGATGAGAACTGATGTTGCTTCTCTGATAAAGCTTTCTAGTTTTATGGATAAAGTCAAGTTCATATCCTATCGGTGAGAAGGTCTTTGGTTAGAATCAACCACAGCAAACAAACACAATCCATCCGGCTATCTACTCTTGCTAGTGGTTTGAAACATGTGGCTCTTAGTTAAGGAACTTCCATGCAAAAGTTTATTTAAATATGCAGCAGGATATCCGTGTTATGTGCATCAAGAGAGTGTCCAGGATCTTCTATCTGGAAAGGAGTTTCCATTTCCTAGAAAGAGAAACTTTTTAAGTTAACAATTAATTAATAATTTTAAATTACACTTGAAAGAATAATTTTTAGTTAAAAAATTTGGAATTAATAAATTTAAAATTTAGTAAGTTACTATTTAAATAAAAAATGGAACATTATTAAGAAAGAAAGGCTCTTTCTACTATTTTTACTTTATCTAATTATTTTAAAGGATAATTTTAATTTTTTTACTCAAGCTTATAATGTCTTTACTATTTTTTACTTCTAAATAATTTTTAAACATTAAAGTGGTAATTATAATACATTATATCTATATATCTTACTATTCATTTGTGAGCATTTAAAATAAGCCTTATTAAAAATATTTAGACTAATATTAATTAATTAATTTTAACTAAAAGAGTTTGGAAATCGGAATCTCCTTTCCTGTTATTCGACCCGAAGCTCTCTTTTTAAAAAATAACGAGGATATCCTGTTGTGTTCCAGACACAGGTGCCAGGGAGCTCCATCGCTAAGAGTAACCAGGCTTCTAGCCCCTACCAAGAGCAGATAATCTCGAAGAAAATGTTCCCTTCAGAAAATGACTCTGATTAGGGACTTTCTCAGCGACAGGAAAAGAACTTGCTCCTAGTCATAAAACCAGAAAGTCTAGTCAAGAAGGCTAATTTCAGCTCCCACCATCTTTTTAATTATTATTTAGACTATAATTAAAAGTTTAAAGCTAAATAGGTTAAATTAGCAGCTAGTATTGCTTTCTCTAATAATTGAATAGAATTAATATTTTCTTATTTGTAATGTTTGCGAAAACAAATAAGAAGAAAATTGAAAATAAGAAGAGAGAGTAAAAGGCGAGAACACAATTTCGAACCAATATAGAAGAAACAAAAGAACAGAAGTAGGAAGAATTAACTAGAGGTTGATAATAAACTTACATAAACTCTTTTAAAGCAATCCATAAATTTATGAGAGATTATAAATATTTTATTAAATCTATTATTTTACTTATTTTCATAAAAATTTAAAAAAAAGCATTTTGCAACACAAAATTTCTCTTATAGATAGATTAAAAATAATTTTTTGTAATAATGTTTAATTCTTAGGAGAAAGCTTAAAAAAGGTTATAAAAACAAAAGATTTTTAAAGTTAAATTGTTTGTATTTTATTTTTAATTTAAAATAGAAATTTTTATTCTTAATATATTAAAATAGTTAATAGCTTAGAATATTTCTAGAAAACCTAACTAAATTGAATATGAAATAAAAATAATTTTCAAATAATAATAAGTTTTATTAATTAAATTCTCCTAAAAAGCTTATATTTTCACCTATACAAGCAATACATGCTAAATCTCTATTAACTTTAGTTAATAATATTTTCTTGAAAGTATTAATAATTAAATTTGTAAACTGTAATAGTAGTTATTTTCTATAATTATTTAACTTTTTAAGTATTATTTCTTTATCTCTTTACTAAGAATAAACATTTATGGGTAATTAGTTTTTTCTTTATTTTTATGTTAAAATTATTTTTTATAAGCATTAAAATATACAGTGATAACTTTGTTTTTTATTGAGTTTACACTATGCTTTATATATTTATTCTTATAATCTAAATCATTGTAATTAAAGAGGGTCTTAATCAATTTATTGAAAGTCTTAAATCTGATTCAATTCAATAAAAAAACTAAAATATGCTTCAGTAAATCAAGATTCCAAACCATTTAGATATATCTTATGTTAATACATTAGTTTATTTTCATTTTAATATTTTATCATATTCTAGTGTTTTTCCACAAATGTTAGCTGAATTCCATTTTCCTCTTTTAATTTCATATAACCTTAGTTCTCCTGAGTTTTTAAAGAAAAATATGTAATCTCATTATACAATAGGCTTGGAATATATATAAGAAATTTCATCCATTTTTCTCCATGATCTATTATTTATTTGAAGTCATAAGCAAAAGTTCTTCTTAAATCCCCATCACTACATCAGATATAGCAACTTTATTATTTTTTTGAATACGCAGTACTTTATGAACTTTTATTCTTAAATTAAACTTATAAATGTATTCACTTCTATTCAATATTTGAATAAGTATAAATAAAATTTTAAGCTTAATTTTTATCAAAGTCAAACCTGCCAATAGCATTGAAATCTTCTTTTACTAAGCAAAGTCCAAACGTTCTCAGTGTTATTGGAAATTCTTCGAAACAAGTAGTAAACTTGAATGTTTTCATATTAAAAACTTCATGTGATTTGGTAGTTTCTCCTCCTATTAAATAAACTGAAACTTTATCATCAAATATAGTTCCATGATGACTTCTGCTAAAAAATGTTTCCAACTCTTAAGTTTTTAATAGTCATTTTCTATTTGAAGAATAGTGAATCTTTTTGAAGATTCACTTCCTCCAGAAATAATTAATAAGTTATCTTTTATCTATTCAACGTAATAATTATCCTGTAAATTTCAGAAATTTCTTTACTGTAGAATTCGTTAATAAGTCACTTCTAAAATTGAAGCAATATAAAGTATTGGAAGAATACAGAATAGTAGAGTCATTTTAAACTATTAATGGCGAAGGTTTGGAAAAATTTCGTATTTGTTAATCATCAAATGTACTTTGCTAAATAGCACTCCAAGCTATTCAGCCTTCTATGATATTTTGCACATTTTTCTAAGACACAACAACTTGATAATAAATTCTGACTTGATATGAAAATCTTTTTTATAAAATAAATAAACAATATCAAATTCAAAGTTGCGCTATTAATTTAATTCCTAAATATTTGATAGAAATTAAAATTAACTAAAGAATTAGAAGATAAGGAACAAATTAAAAAATTCTTAATTAATAGCTTAAAAAATAAATATTACTAATTTATCGATCCAACTAAATGAAAACGAAGATGATGTTTATCAATTTTTTATTTTTTTACTTTTAAGCTTTATATAAGTTTCGAGAGGTTAATATAAGAAAAGAAATATCTCTATTGAAGTAAATCAAAATTATTTAAAATAAAAATCTTAAATTTCTTAGTTGAATCTTGAGCTACCAATTTTCTAAAGATTAAAAATAAAGAGCTGCATTAATTAATGCTTTAATAAATAAGCATAAGAAAGAATCTTATAAAAAGCTAATTTAATAATTTTTTTTATTTTTTTATTTATAAAATAAAATTCTTACATTCGAACATCTATAAGTAAATAGTTAATAGATATTAGGTTGAGTTATTCTAATAGATGTTTATTTACCTGCCAAAGTTTTGAATTAACAAAATTTTTTAATTTATTTAATTTTAATTTTCTTTCTAAATTACAAGCAGATAGCTCTTTCTACCACCAGATTAAGAGTCTGACGCTTTACCGACTGAGCTAACCGGGCTTATTCTTTATAACTCATCTTTAATAATTAAAATATAATGGTTTCAATATTTAAGAATATTGAGACATAGTTGCAATAAATATAGCTTAGACTATAAATATTACAAATATGTTGAAAGATAAAAGTTTGTAAATGTCAATCAAGCTTATTCTTGTTCTTTCTCTATCATATATTTTTATTTATTGTCTTGATGAATATTGTCTTTTTTTCCTTCTAGAAACTCTTCTAAAAGCTCATCTTGTAGTTCAAACATTTCAATACGCTTTTTTAGTAATTTAGAATGAAAATTTTTGATTAATTTGTCTATTTTAGGAATTTGATTTTTTGAAAAATGTTTGTTTATATAGTTTTAGTCATAAAGAATTAGTTTCTTCTTGTCTTTTTCTTTTAAAGCTTTATGACTTTCAAGTTCCTCAATTATGTCTGCATAGTATTAGCAATCAAAAATAAGATCAGTTTCATGAAGTCTTAGCCACATAAGCAAATAAAACAAATCTCACGTTAATATGGCGATTACTAAGTTAATATTGAAATCTATAAGAAAAAGTTCTAAGTTTATTAAAAGAAATAAACTCTCTAATAAGTGTTTATTAAATTGATAATAAGTAATTTAAGGAAAAACACTTTAATTATTTTCTATTTAGTCTATAATAATTTTGATGTTGGCAAAAATGAATTCCTAGAGAAGACATTCCAGTGAAAATCATGTTTAATTTTTTCTTCTGAGAGCTTATAAAAATACATCAAACTGTAAATTGTGACATGTTAAAAATTATTCAAATAGATATATCTCTTCATATGTTTCTAGTATGGTAAATTAAATTTAGTGTATTTTTCTAATAGGAAAGTAGTATCTGAGTTAGGATTTTCTTTGCTATATTACATTAATTTTTAATAAAAGTGCATTAAATTTTTATTGCTATATGTGTAAAGGGAAGCCAGTTTAGGTCAATAAAGCATGACTCTTTGGTTGTGAATTCTTAAGATCTAAACGCCTATCTTGAGATAAGTCTTTACGATTTTGTTATCTTGCTTTTTATTCCTTTAATTCCAGAAATAGTAGCTCACGGAGTAATATCACTTCCATATTCAACTTTAGGCAAAATAAAAGTTCTACAAAGAGTTTTGAAGCTGAGAGGGGATACTAATCCATATTTAGAAAGTATTGCAGTAGCTTTTTAAATAGCTACTCTGTATTTGGTAGCTACTGCTGTACAATGTAATTTGTAATTTTATTTTATTCCTAACTAATATCCTAAATAGGTAACTTCATCTTTTTAAGCAATTGGAATCCCATTGAGCTTTATATTAATAGAAGGTTAGCTTTCTTTTCATTTATTTTTTTTCAAGAATTCTATTACTTCACATTTGGCTACATTAATTGTAAGTTTTCTCAATCAAAGACTGTAGATGTAGCTTGTAATAATTTTTAGGCATTTTTCTAGGAAGAAGACAATTGGATTAAGTCGTCAGCGAAGGCTCGTACGAAAGTTTTAGATAATATTTGAAATCCTAATTTCTTCTGATTATCTTCTAAATATCTTATAACAGTATCATAGTATAAAATTGCAAGTACAGGTGCATGGCTACTTCCTTATAATATTCCATTGCTATATTTAATTGTTCTTGTAAGATATCCATCAATTATAAACTTAGCATCAACATTATCGTAAAAAGATTCTAGTGCCAATATTAGGTCCAAAGGTAGCCTAAGTCTTCTAAGATGATCAAAAAGTAATTTCCTAGATATGCTATCAAACATTTTTTCTACATCTATTAAAGTAGCAATTAATTACTTTTTATGGGACCATCTACGATGCAAGTCTATAATTTACTAAATAGTTCAAATTTGCTAAGTAGTGGAGCGTTTACGAATAAATCCAAATTAGGCTGGATGTAAAATGTTTCCTTCATAAATATAATTATAAAGTAGTTATGTTAGTGCTTTATCATAAATTTTAAGTAGACAGTTCAATAAAGCTATAGGTCGTCAATTACATCAATTACTTTTGCTTCCTTTTTGAAAATCGGAAGAATGTTTATTTTTTTCATTGCATTAGGTATTTTAAATGTTCTAAGCATGTTATTAATGAAACTTGTAATAATTTGATGTAAATCTTAACCTCCATATTTAATAAGTTCAGCTTTTAGACCCTCATTACCTGTAGCTTTATTATTTGCAAGCTAAGATATAATTTTTTTAATTTAAAATCATGTAAAAAGAGGCATATTTTATAAATGACTTAATTTCTTATTTAAGATAAAAGATTTATTTCTAAATATTTCCTCTATTTTTCTATTTGAGAAGTCAAATTCTATCTTATTTATTTTCGAATGTTTATCAAAAACGTTAGTTTCCCAATTTTCAATAAATTGTTATTGTTAGTTAAAGTTAAAATTCATCTAATTACGAATTTTAGGGTTTATTAGATTTTTAGCTTGTTTAAGTATTATTTAAGCCATTTTGTTAAGATCTTTATGTTTTTCCTTAGCTTTTTATTTTTTTCATTTCCAAAATTTGTGAAGATAACTCTTATAAGATTAAATTTTAAGCTAGTAAAGTTTGATAACTTCTTAATTATGACGTCCATACGAAGCTAATGCGTTCTAATATGCAATATTATCCTTTTTTGCTTGAACAAATAATGTAGCTAAGTAACTTGGCAATTGATAATAGTTTTTCTTTTGATTTTAAGATCCAAGCGCAATCTCAGCATTATAACTAATAAGATTGCAGATGAATTAGTACTAATTTTAAACATTGTTTTAATCAAGTTACTAGAATTGATAAAATTATCCCAAAAATAGATTTTAATAATAGCTTCTCGTTTTAAAATCCTATAGTTTAGAAATTTTAAAGAGTAGTCGTTATTGTTAATCTTATTCACTTCTTTTTAGATTATAATTTAATGTAATACTTAATGGAAAATGATTAGTATGCAAACCCGAATCTTGGATAACTTTATAATCAACGAAATCATCAGAATTTAAATGTTAAGTAGCCAAGAAGTAGTCATTGCAATAGCATTAATTATTCGCTCTATGAATAAATGTGTTGGACTCATTATCATTTAAAATTATTAATTCATTTGCTTCTATAAAGTCTAGTAATCTTTAAGTATTATTATTGATTTATGATGAATTATTACCGTAGTTAGGAATTAAGGCATTAAAGTCGCCACAAAGAATAGTAGGGTTCTCGCCACTGTTATTTATGATATTATTAAGGAATTCATATGCAATGTCCTTATAAATATTTGACTTTTCGTTTGTAGGCAAATAACATGATGCTATTATTAAATTTCCAACTCTCACGCTTATAAAATGTCCAGGAAGATTTGAGAAATCTAATTCATTTTAACAAGAATCAAGTTACTTTTTTACTAATAGACATACTCCACCTGCACGTTTATTTGCGTTTTAGTAATAGGTACGATATTGCTCTTTAACAATTGGGCAATATGTTTATTACGTTCATGTTTCGTTTATTGAAAAAATATCAAATTCATTATCAAGGATGAATTATTATAATGCCGTTTGATTACTAACTTTTGAGCTTATATTTACATGTCCTATTTTTATTTTCTTAGATTCTTGCGCTCCACCAGGGAGACCTCCCTAATATATGCAAATATATTTAATTCCTTATGAATCACTTTAAATATGTACCAGTTCTTTTTATACTCAGGGTGCTGGTGGAAATATTAGATCAAAATGCAAATTACTTAAATCGAATAAGATTCTAGTAGTTTATTGTCTAGTTTAATAACATTTTAGGTACTATCTATAGTGCCTTGAGTTAATTCTTTATTAATTGTTATATACCTTCCTTGAACATTGCTCATTTAATATTAGTTCCTCCTTCACGAACCTTGTCTGATAAAGTTTTATACTTGAGGAGATTGAAAATTTTATTATCGTATTATCTTTTCACTTTCTCTTTCATTTTTCATTTAATAGTGCGTTTAGCTGGAGGATATTAAATTCCATCTTCTTCATGTTTTCTTTTGAAAGGATTTTATTATTTAATAACAGTGCGATTCTAGTTTTAAATATAATTAATGTTTGTTTAGCTCATTTAATCTTTTTATCAAGGCTTGGTTTTTAGATCAAATAATTCTTTCATTAATTATTCCTTAATTTCTTACTATTTTCTTAAGTTTTACTCAAACTTTTAATTGTTACAAATGAAGTTCATATTTAGCTACTGAAAGAATTACTGGAGTTTTATATAATTCTCATCAAGCAAACTTGTCTAGTAAAATTGATTTCATTATTCAATTTTTATTGTACTAGCGGTTAATTTCTTATTTTCTTAATATAATTTCTTCTAGTTTTCTAAGTTATTCTAGATATTTAAAATGAATTCCATATTAAGTTAATGATATGTTTATTGTAGTTTTTAGTGATTTATATCTATAACGTTTGTTTAACAAAATTTTTAATTTATTCCAATTTTTAAGTGTTCAATTTCATTATGCTTTTAAGATATCAATATTTGGAATTCCATATCTTTTTATTATAATTCTTCTTGAAACTCCATGCTTTATTTCAAACTCTACTAATTTTATATTTTTAGCTTATTATTTAAAGTTATTAGCTGTTTTTATAGTTATTAGTCTTTATTTATAAGTCATTAATTTTAAATTATCAACTATTGGTTTTGGGCTTTAGATTCCAATAATCCAAACTCATTAGCCTTCTTTTACTAAGATATTTCGTAATATAATTACTAAATGTAATCAAATTTAGATAATTATTTTTTATATAGCTCAAGTTCTTCTAAAACATCCTATAAACTAGATTAAGACTTATACAAAAATTCATACGAGCTAGTTTATGTCGAGAATTTTAAATGATTATTGTAGATTAATTGGATTTTTAAGGAACTAAGGAATGACTTCTAAACTACTCTTAAAATTTATCTATTTAATAGATTTAATTAATTTCATCAGTTTATGCAGTTTAACTATTATATTGAGAAATACAATCTGTTTAAATTCCTATCTCTTTAGAATTATTTTGCTTTTTTCCAAAAATTAATTAATTATATTTCAACTATAGTTATTCCTTATAGTATTTAGATTTTCTTATATTTCTTGAAAGCTTTATTTACATACATTTTGTACTATTCTATTACTGCTTCATACTTACTTATAATCCTTTAATTAGTTTGATTCTGATTTTCTTAAGCTGATAGAAATTTGTAATTAAAAATAATTAGATTATTTTATAGGTTTTATATTTATTATTCAAGTTCTTTAATCTAATTTAAGAACTAGTTTCAAACTCTTATTCCTAGGATTACATTTGATCCTTTACTTCAGTAAGTTAGGCTTAAAGTTATATGTTTTTGATTTCAAGATTATTTAGATTTTTTATATTTTAATTTTTCTTAATTCTTTTGGTTTAAAAGATTTTTGAATTTATAATTTGAGTACTATACACGATTATACTCTAAGTTTTAAGTAAATATGGATTATTTTATAATTCCGTTATTATTTTCATTTTGATTATTTAAAGTATTTTTTGTATCTTAAATATCTTTATTAATCCCCCTATTATTTACATTTCCTGAAGATATTTTTGATACCTTTTATTAAACTGTGGCGGCAAAATTTACTTTCTTTTGATAAGTATATTTCTCAACCTTTAAAATGCGCTTCAACTGGTGACATCGCTCCAAGGAATGTTTAAGTTATCTTTGTGGAACCCTAAGAAAAGTATTTATTGTCTATTAGCTACATTGTTTTAGTATTTATCTTATTAAATTGGCTATTCATTTTATTTACTTCAGTTGTAGCTTTTCCAAATTCTAGATTTATGAAGGTGTGAACATCTGCCTATGCTTTTTTTTATAAGATCACAACTTCTTTATTGTTAGATAAAGAAGAGTCGCTAAGAATTTAAATTAGCGATTTTTAATTAGTTTCCATATTTTTTTTATAGCAGTTAAGTAATCTTAATCAATTTCCAGTAATTACTTACACTAAGTTGAACAAAGAATTTAGCCAAGAAATTATCGTTATATTTAATTTAGAACCCAATCCTATAGCTTTCGAAAAGATCTTTAAGATCATCACTATCCTATAGATATTACTACTGTATGTGTGGAGAGTATGATACATTCGAGCACATTTTTAAATGAAATTACTATTCTAATATAAGAGATTTACTATTGTAAAAGATTGGGAATTTTGATTTAAGATGACTTATATTATATGATTAAGGTCTTATAAACTCCTTTCCTAAGTCTTATTTAGGGTATTTAGATTAAAAAATATTTCACAAGAAACTTATGTCAAGAAGACTAGAATTATTAGAAATAGAAAAAGCATAAAAGGAAGAAATAAAAGATGAGATTAAACTAAAGTAATTTAAAATTGTTAAGATCAAAATTATAATTAAAGCAATAAAAATTTACTAATGTCTATAATTGAAGGAAGCAATTCTTGCAGTTATAGATGTATAAAAACTCTTTAAGTTTAAAGTTTAAATTTAGAAATAATATAGAGAAGATCTTTAAGAGCAATCATAGATGCCCCTTTTTAAGTGCAAAATGAGATGTTAGAACACGAACTATAGTTTATATAATTTAAATATTACCTATGACAAAAAACGTTGAGATTAAGAGGCTAATTAATAGGAAATTAAGGAAAAACAAAAAACTCATTGTTCGATTTTAGTAAAGAAGAGAACTTTATATTTGAATAATATTGCATGGCAATAAAATTAGAATTAAAAATTGAAGACAAAAATATTTATAGATGATGGTAAAAATAATTAAAAAGGGAAGAAGCATTAATCATGCAGTTTGAGAATATAAAATATTCGTAGAAAAGATAGAGAAAGAATGGAGTAAATGATAACAACATTACGGTATAGAAAAGCGTGATTTGATGAATATGCAGTAGGACCACCTGAGATATAATAAAAAGAAAAGAAGAAATATGCTACATTTTTTAGAATAAGAACGAGATGTAATGGAGCTAGGATTGCTTAAAAGAAGACACCTAGTTATGACAAGTTAATGCCCTTTATGTAACAATGCAAGAGAAAACGAAAGGCATATCATAGAAAGCTGTTCAGAATACAAAGAAGGAAGATAATAATGTATCTGAAATCTTAGAGCAATAGGAGTAGAGAGATAAGGAATGGAACTATTTGATATAATATGAGGCACGGCCAAATTCGAGAAATTCATTAGAACCTAAGAAGAGCAAAAAAGAGCTTGAACTGACTTGATAGTAAAAGATTATTTCAAAGACATATTAGAAAAAAGGAAAAGAGGATATAAAGAAAAGAAAATTGAATGAAAAAAAGAAATAAGAAAAAACTATAGAGCAGGAAAAGGATAATTTTTATGAGTGTATAAAAGCTTGATCAAGAAGAAAAGAATTAGAAACTAAAATTAGTAAGATACATAAGAAAAAATAAATTAAGCTTGCAATAAAGATCTAATAAAGCGTAGATTGATAGAAGACAGAAGAACAAGAGATAATGTTGTAGAGGAAAATGAGGAAGATATGTAACCAATAAGAGAAGCATTTATATTAACTGAAGGCTTACTTGAAGAAACGGACATATTTTGAGATATAAAGAGCTGTGCACCAACGAGTGGCTACGCTCTCTATAACCATATTTATTATTTATTAAAAAAATAATTTTTAAAAGACAACATGGATGTAATTATAGATATTTCATGCTTATTATTATATTTTTAAAAGCTAAATTAAAACAATTTTAGTTTATCCACCATTTTTTTTATTCTTTAATACATTTTTTTACAAATCTTATATAACTTTTCTTTAATCATTTTTTCGTGGAATGCCTGTTTAAAATTGTTTTAGATTAATTAATTTTAATATTTTGCTAGTTATAAATTTTTCATTCTACAAAATCACTAGTATATGTTTTTTAACCATCGTATTGAATTGTTTAATGTATAGTCATTATGATAATATTTTTTTAATATTATAAAAGTACATTTTTTCTAAGCTATAAAATTTGCAGAAAATTCATTTTGTTCCAGTTTGAATTTTGAATTTGTTATTTTTTAGGTTTGCTTATATATATTTGCTTAATTTTCCTTCCTTTAAAAATAATTAAATATTTAGTTAATTTAAGTTTTTAAATAATTAAAATATTTTATCAATCTTTATTTCAATATAATTAGTTCTATTTACTACATTTTTTTAATCTTTATAAATGGATAGCAATCAGTGTCCAAACTGTAAAAAGTAATTCGATTAAGACGAAAGATTATATAAGCAATTACCATGTGGCTGTATTTTATGTTTGAATTGTCTTAAAGCAGTATATTAGTTTACTTAAGAAATAAAATGCAAAAAACATAACTAAGTTTTTAACATAAAACCTGAATAGTTATAAGGATATGTAGATTAACTACAAGTTTAGTAACAAATACCGGGAATTTAATAGTTTTAATTTGCTGAGTAAGCACAGATGAAAGATTAGTACAAGTGGTTA
This sequence comes from Loxodes magnus, assembly GCA_946699065.1. NCBI lineage: Eukaryota > Ciliophora > Karyorelictea > Loxodida > Loxodidae > Loxodes > Loxodes magnus. The sequence continues at coordinate 244,779 of CAMPDV010000357.1, read as the reverse complement.
CAGGAATATTAGAATCAAAAATAAAATTACCATAATGCGATAAAATAAGTTATATAGGACTGTTCTTAATTTATGCAGAGTATCTAAACCTTATCGTTTCAGTAGATATTATAAATTTTAACTGATTAGATTTCTGGTACAAATAATCAGATTAAAATTTTACTTTATCGTTTATCTAAGCTGCAATTAGCAAGTGAATTTTAATAATAACCATTGGATTAATACTAATAAAATCTAGAACAGAATAGTTAATAAGAATTTAATTTAATCTAGCGTGAGATTGATGAATTGAAAAGAAGTTAGAACTAACAAATGAACATACAAAATTTAGGAATTATTGTTCAATCATGTATGTTCAAGGTATTCAGTTATTTAAATTAGAATTCAAATGGCTAGCAATTAAATTTGAATGAGGCAAAGTAGTTTATATAAAATTATTTCAAGCAAGTCAATGTAGTGAATGAGATTTGTTAAGTAGCAACTATTGCAGTATAGCCAGAAGTTTAGATCTAATCCTAAATATAAAAGCAAGAGTAAAAAATAGCGAGTAAGTATGTAATCTAGGATTTCACAAATCTATCGTTCGACTAGTTAATTCAGTTTTTGAATCAGTTAAAACAAGAGAGTCTCAATATATTAACGCTGAAGTAAAGTCCTTTAAGCAAACCAGGATTAATTGAATAAGGATAAATTTTGTTACAATTACCATAAGTAACCGACTAATAAATACATACAAAGTTAAATCAAATAATCTAGTTATCTAAATCTCAACAGGGATTATCTTAAATAGCAGCCAATGCTTTAACTATATTGAATTATATGAACTTCTAATTCAATAAGTAAGATTTCTAAAACCTTGAATTATTTAACTCAGACCTCTCCGACACCACCTTCACCAACTGCAATTTCTCCAACTCTAATTTAACTACTGCTAACCTCAGAAACACCAAATTCATAAACTGTGACTTATCCAACGTTAACTTGTCTTCCGTAATCACTGAATACCCACAAGTTTTCACTGGACACTCTAATCGTGTCACATCCGTGGCCATCTCTTCTGATAGCAACTTAATAGTATCAGGATCTTTTGACACTACTCTTCGACTCTACAACATAGCTACAGGTACCTGTAAGACATTGAGTGGTCACACACAATGAGTATCTGCTGTGGCTATATCCAGTGATTCAGAGTTCATTGTATCGGGAAGTAGAGATAATACGGTGAGACTATGGGACGTCAAGACAGGTACCTGTAAGACATTGAGTGGTCACACAGATTATGTATGTGCTGTGGCTATATCCAGTGATTCAGAGTTCATCGTATCGGGAAGTAAAGATAAGACGGTGAGACTATGGGACGTCAAGACAGGTACCTGTTAGACCATGAGTGGTCACACATATTATGTATATGCTGTGGCTATATCCAGTGATTCAGAGTTCATCGTATCGGGAAGTGATGATAAGACGGTGAGACTATGGGACGTCAAGACAGGTACCTGTAAGACCATGAATGGTCACACTAGTTATGTATGTGCTGTGGCTATATCCAGTGATTCTAACTTCATTATTTCTGGATCATATGACAAAATTATTCGTTTATGGAACTCTAGAACATAATAATGTATAAGGGGCTTTTCGGGACACACATCTTATATCTTTTCGGTAATATTCTCAAATAACAACTAATATATCTTATCTGGATCACATGACAAGACTATAAGAATCTGAAGCGTCTCAATTGGATAGTGTGTATGTGTGCTTTTGGGTCATACAGACACTGTGGGTAGTTTATCTCTCTCTATAGACAACAATTGGTTAGTATCGAGTAACGGAAGTATATTTTGATGCTAATCAAGTGATTACAATTTCCGAAGATGGAATTTAGGAAGGATATTGAATGGAGAATAGGTTAATAACTAATAATAGGTAAGTTTGAATTTAGCATATAATAATAATTTAGTAGATTGACTGTAACAAAGTATATGCAGGCTATGGGCTATAATTCAAGAATTGCACTATGGCTAACGTTACTATGAGTGTGGAGGACAGACAGAGATATATAAAGAGTTGAGATTTCCATTACGGAGTTAAACTATTTAATTTTTTTACATTTAAGAACTTAAAATTTTCTAAATCTTTATACTAATTAAGTATCTTCTTACTTTTATTATTATTATTTTAAGTAAAGAAAAAAATTTTAAGACTTTTTATTTTTTTCTAAGTCTTTTTCCGAACTTAATAAGATTTATTAAAAAAAGTTTAATTTTAATTAAAATAAAATGGTAGAGTAGTTAAGAATTTTTTGAGTAAGTTTCTTTTTTGAAGTACAAATTAGAGTTTAAAAAATTTTAAATTTTCAAATGTTAGAAAAATTTCTAAAGTCTGCACTAGACTAAAAAAAATTAAATTTTTAGTGCTAGTAAAATATTTGAAACAGGTACTAAGCTATAAATTTTAAATTTTCTAGAATTAGAAAAATTTACGAGTTATGTGTTGGTGCAAAAATTTTAAATTTTTATAGTATAGACTTAGTTTTTTTTAGAGTTATGTGCTCGTGCATTTGTTATGTTTTTTATAAATTTTAGTTACGTTTGTTATAATCTCTTTTTATTATTTTTAAGTAGCATTATGTAATTTTTTACGATAGGAAAAATCTAGTGTAAAATATTTGAATGGATAGCATGTTAAAATTTTCATGAGGTAGAAGCCCCGAAATTTGCAAAATACAAAAAGCCTTTTTTTGCTGTTCTTTTAAACCAGTTTGGTATCTTTATCCACTTACTAAGATTTATATTTTAGTTAAGTAGTATAAGTTTCTCTAAAACATCTCTTTTTTCATATTATTCATGTCTAATTGTAAGATGTGAATATTAGTCTTTAATTGAAAATATTAAGGATATTTGATCACTTTATAATTTAGAAAATATAAACCTTTTAGCTTTTCTTCTTTATTCTCACAGTTTATATTATATCTTAGAAACCCATTTTATACTTTTATCACTTAAGAATGTTTCATTTATAACCTTGCTTTATCTATTTTTTCTAAATTTATTTGCTGAAAATAATTTTGGTTTTGTAGTTCTCTTTTAAAAAGCATAAATAAAAACTAATTTTTAAGAAATATCATAGTGTTAAAGCTATACTATCATTATAAATTATAATGCTCAAATCTAATTTTATTTTCTTTGGTATTAATAGCTAGTTAGACGAAATTAAAACGACTTTAAATTCTTTTTTATTGAGAAATATAAATTTAATTTATATCAAACTAAGGTAATTTCCTAGAGCCAAGTTAAAATTAATGTTTTTTAAAACTTATGAATATATACCAAGTATAAATTTTAAATTATCTGATTTATTATTTTTAAGAGAGTTGTTATTTCATTAGTCTTCTTCTTTAATAGACTCTTGTTCTCTAAAATACAAAATTGCTCTGTTATCTATTAATTTTTCGACTCTTTTTTTAGAACATTTTTTATAGTAAGTTTGATATTCTAAAACATAATCAAACTTTTTACTTTTTATAACTTAGTATAGCAGTAGTATATATCATAGTTCTTATTCTAAAATATCTATCTATGTAACTATTATAAAACACTCAGAAAATTTATATCTAAAGTTAATTCTAAGTTTCAAAGGTAGTTTTAAATAAATAAAATGAAGAGTGCTAGCGAAGATAGTATAGTTAAAATTTTATTTCTAAGAAAGTTATTAAGGAACTAGAAATAACTGTTTGGAAAATTTGGTATAGGAGTCACTAAATTTAATAATTCCCAATCTAGTGACGATTAAATATTTCAAACAAATTTCTTTTAAAATCTTCGAGTACTAAGATGATTTGTTCGTTGCAACTGAAGTAGTTCTAAAAATAAGAAATAGATATTGAGAAAACTAAGGAAAGTCATACTTAAATAGAATAGTTAAAGGATGATGAATTGTTTATTTCAGGTGGAGATTTTACTAAAAGATTTACTTTCTTTTCATCAAAAAAAACTGAAGATTATTAAATGGCGATTTCAAGATGTGCACATAAAACAAATTTTAACAAAAAAAATTTAATTTATAAAGGTTGTAAGATGGAAAATAATTAGTGAAAACATGTGATAGAATGCGAAGTTTTCGATAAAATAAGAAAGAAATTTATTAAAATAGAATCAATAATTACTCCAGTTAATTTCTTTGGATGCGATTAAAATAGCAATTAGGTTTTTGTTTTCGGAGGATTAGCTATTTATTTTCCTAAAACGAAACATTTTCTGATTTATGGAAATAATTGAGAATTACCCACTTAAACTTATGATTTAAAAACTATTCAAAGCCAATGCAATAAATATCCTTTTCATCATCTTTATTTCGATTTTACTCAACCAATGATAGGTAAAAATTGTGTTTTTTAGTTTAATGTAGAAAGTTTTTTATATTAATATGATATAAATAGCACATAATGGAAAAAAACAAAAGTAGATGCTGGTAACTTTCTTTAACACTAAAATATTTTTTTGCTTCTTTTCTATCAAATTGATTAATAAAGTAAAAAATAAAATAATTATCCTCTATTTTAATTAGCTTGTCATTTAAAAAAGTAGGATATTAAATTTATATTAGCAATGTTTATTAATAAAAATTGTTAATGAAATGTCTTGATTTTCTATTTATTTTTATAAGATCGCAATTGTTTATTTCTATATTATAATTAAATATCTTTAATAAAAAGTTCAGTTGACTCGTTATATTTATCTCTTAATAAGCGGAGAATAACCATTTTACTAACTTAATTATTAATAATAAATGCTATCTTTATTTAATAGATTTTGTATGTACTATTTCCATCTAAGAAAACTAATAAATTTCTCTCTGATTTGTTAGTTATTTTTGATATTATGTAAATTTCCCTCGATTTAATGTGCTTCGTTATATTTTGAATGATATCAGTGTCATATAATTAAATATCCTCAATATAATTCAATTTTCCTTTCTGTTTTTATGCTCTAATATACATCAAAATACTTCTTTTATTCTATTGATATATCAAAAGCTTTAAATATTTTCTCTTCATTGATATTTCTCTCTTAAGTTAATTTATAAATGATTTAATTAAAAAGTTGAATAAGGAATTCCTTAGTGAAACTAAGGCTTTAATAATTTATCTATAATATCAAAAGACTCTTATTATAATGAAGTTAAACTTTACTATGATATTATATATATAAAATGGATGTCGGCCACTTCAGTCAAACTAGTAGGTAATCTGGTGCAGTGTATACTGCATTGCGAATAATCTCGCACTAGATGCCACCACGGAGAAGGGTGGATAAGCTCTGTTGAGACGTACCTAACTTACCCCGAGGGTTTTCTCTAGCAGTATGAAAGTTTGAATGACGGGCCTTCTAATTACCAACTTAATAACTATATTTAATCTCTAGTTAGTTTTAAATATTTACTTTCTACACCTTTATTTTATTTATTTAACCAACTTTGCTTAGAATAAGCATTAAATATAAATATGATTTTAGTTAATAATTTTAAAAGGGATCTTTATAAAAAAAATGTCAATGAAATTTAGATAGAAAGTGGAAATTAAATAAGTTTGTCTTATAAATTCGTAAGTTAAATGCTTAGTTTAAATAACTAAATGTTATATATATAAATTAATTACTTATTAACTTATTTTATTCTTAAATAATAAAAGTTTAAAGAAGTAATTTGCTTGAATAGTTGTAAGTGAAAATATAATTAATAAAAGTAGTTTTTAAAGTAATTATTATGTATTGTTTTGTTTAACATTTAAAAGGGTTTATAAAGAAATAAGGCTTTCTTATTAAAATTATTTTATTTAAAATAGAATAAGCTATAATTAATTAAGGAATAGCAAAGCTATTATAATAACCTTATAGGTTCTTAAAAGCCTTTATATAATCATTTATCCTTTTATTAAAGTAAAAAGATATAAAATAATTAAATCGTAAGAACTATATTATATTATTTCAAGTCTATAGTTGCCTAGATCTAAGGCAAGAAAAAGTAGAATTTTCAATCCATTTTATTAATAATAGAGTACTTATAAGTATCTTAATAAATAAATATTTAATTGTTTAATTTTATTTAAATTAAGTCAGTTATTTATTAAGAGATATCACTTTAATTTTAAAAGTCAGCTATAAAAGTTAAAATGGAGAAAAAAGAAACACTATTTACTAAAACTATTTTTTTACGAAAAATACTAAGATAAAGAAATGAGTACCTTGGAAGAATCTCTATACTTGTATTTAAATATGAAATTCTGCCAAATTTGTGCTTCTAAAAACTGGCTAAAATAATTTCCTATGACTAAAGCCAAGGTAATTTTTATTTAATATTTTAGACAAAGTGATGACGGGTCATGCGAATTCAGTTTATCGGTAGCTTTAACAAGTGACATGAAATAAATTGTCTCCGGAAGTTGAGATAACACAATAAAAATGTGGGATTTCTAGACTGGAAATTGTCTAAGAACTTTGAAGGGCCATTCGAATTCAGTTTTATCAGTAACTTTAACAAGTGACATTAAATGAATTATCTCCGGAAGTGAAGATTTCACGATAAAGATGTGGGATTTCTAGACTGGAAACTGTCTGAGAACTTTGACGGGCCATTCGAATTCAGTTTTATCAGTAACTTTAACAAGTGATATGAAATGAATTGTCTCCGGAAGTGACGATAAAACGATACGAATATGGGATTTCTAGAATGGAAACTGTACGAAAACTTTGACAGATCATTCGAATTCAGTTTTATCGGTAGCTTTAACAAGTGACTTGAAATGAATTTTCTCCGGAAGTCGAGATGAAACGATAAAGATGTGGAATTTCCAGACTGGTCAGCTTATTAGAACTCTGGAAGGGCATAAAGATAGTGTATCAAGTATTTAGATTAGTACTGATTCGAGTGTTATATTTTCTGGATCATGGGATAAAACGATTAAGATATGAAATTTTAATACGGGGGAGTGTATATAGACTCTTTAAGGGCATACAGATGAAATATATTCTATAGTATTGAGTAAGGACAATAGATGGTTGGTGTCTGGAGCTTGGGACGAAAACATGAGAAGGTGGAAGATTGCAAGTTGAGTGAGCAATTACATTTAAAATTTTAATTTTACATTTAAAGTTGATTAATTATTGAAGTTAGTTAAAGTCATTTAAATATTTTGCTTATGAGAGTTGATAAAGTTTAAGAGGATAAAGATTTTTTATTAAAGATAAATGTATTTATGTCTTTTTGAGTTATTAAATAAGTTTCATATTCTTTAATAATTTAAAATAAAGGTTATTATAGTAGTTTATATTCATTGGTTTTGAAAACTTGTCAAAGCGAGTATATCCTCTTATAAATGAACAGTTAAATTTATCGTTTAGTTCTTTATTAAAAAATGGTTAATTAAAGTTATTTGGATTTTATTCAATACAAAATTTTTTAATTGATTGAATTTTAATTTTAGTTTTATAAATTTTATGATAATATTTTTAAGTCTGTTTTTCTTTCTATCAGAGTTGCACAATAAAACAAAAATTTTTAAGACGGACTGAAAAAGTTATTTTTAACTATGTATTATATATTTTTTATTTTATTTTGCATTTAAATTTTTATTTAGTGTTTCATTTTTTTATTAATTGTTTGCTTATAATATATTCCAACATAGAATAGTCTATAATTTATATTTATGCTTTGAAATAAGTTTTGTTTGGAAGTTTTAATTTTAAGTTACGTTTTTCTAATTTTATTAGTTTCTGAAGATTTTTTTTATAATATCATCTTATATTATTTTATGCGTATAACATTTTTACGATAATTGCAGTAATAATTGTTATATAAAATTTTTAAATATGGTGCAAAGACCTTTCCTTAGGATGCTGCTTGGAGGCCCAGCAAGGCAACTAAAAAATGAGCGCGGATGAAGGATAAATCGGAGGAAGAGAAAAAATAAACAAGAGAAGGAAGATGCGACAAGCTGGAGAACTCTGAATACCAGGAGGAAACTTTCTTCATCATAGATCGGGGAAATGTACCCGTTATCGCATATTGCATCCTAAGCTTTGGATGGAAAAATTACAGGGACGTACTGCAGGAAGAGAAAACAAGGATAGAAAGACCCATAAAAAAATTTTCGACATTAAATAAAATTAATTTAAAGAGCTGCGCACCAACGAGAGTACTACGCGCTCTATAAATCGCATCAAGTTTCCTTATTTATGAAGAGAATATCTTAATTTAAATTAATTTTAAAGAGATTATGCAAAGTATATAAAAGATATAATTATAATATTTTAAGTGATTATTAATAAAGCAAATAATGATACTAATTCTCATTCTATTATATTTTTAATTAATCGTACATAATTGAAAATATCAATATAATAATAATCTAAGATTAAATCAAAGCAAGAACTGTAATTTTTGGCTTATATAATTAGTACTAAATATCAATTTTTCAAAATAATATAAACTAAACTCTATATAATTAGCTTAATACTTTATAAAGCAAGTTATTAACATACAAATACAAAATTAAGCGTTTGGCGTTTTTGGAGGTATTTCAACCTCTTTCCCGCCAGCCTCTAGATTGCTCGTGAGGCTTAATATAAAAGTCTGAAGATCTCTACAACTCTTCTCCTTGCAATGCATGTTTTCCTTTAATTATTCTTTCACCTAGATGCTAGATGTCTTTTTTCTTGTAAATTTCCCCAAATTTGTTACAGTATAATCTTTCTCTTGATAGCTCGATGAAAAGAAAGTTATTGCCTTGTAAAACTCTCCTTATTTTCTATTGCTGTTTTTATTACTATCATAAATGCTATCAGCTTTTTCAAATGAGGCATAGTTTTATGTCTTATTATATTTTTTGCTATATTTAAAATATTTTGATTAATATTTGAATATTATTTTATAATAATTTACTAAGCACTAAAATTATTTAACTAATATAAATATACATATTAAATTTACTATAAAAAAGTAGTAAGTAAAAATAGTATTATAACTTAAAGCTATATTTAAAAAATGTTATTCTTAATTTTATCTGAAATCCTCTAACTTCAACACAACAATATATTAACTAGAGAAATAAATTTAATTTAGTTCTTTTGTAATTTATTATTTAAAGTCTTTCATTAAGAAATATTAATTATTAAAGTTAATTATCATTAAAATAAACTGTTATGTTCGTTTATTTTTTATTATTTGGATATATTAAAATTAATTATATAACTTTTTGCCTATTTAAACAAATATTATAAATTAGATTTTAAGTAAACTTAGCTAATACTTAAATTTTAAAAAATTATTAAGTGAAATAAAAATTTAAAAATATTCTAAATTAAATATAAAAATGGAAAATAAAGTTTTTAGTTAAAGATATCATTTAATCTTTTAAATTAAGTTAAATTAATTTCTTATATTTTTGTCTTGTTAAATTATATTAGAACATGTTACTTTGTTAATTTAAATTAAAGCACATAAATTTCGCTTGCCGAAGGTTAGATATATCAAAAAATTTGGAAATTAATCTTTTTTTAGTTATTTTTTTTAAATAAAAATGAAATTTGTATTTATAACTTAAATGCCTTCCAAAAAATTTTAAATCATTCAAATAAAAAATTAAGTAATAAACATTTTCTTTGTCAATATAATAAATATATCTATATAATTTCTTTCCATTATAAAAATAAATCTTAATTAAAGGGAATTTCATTAACTATCTAATTTAAATTATTTTTTATGGTATTAGTAAATTAAACTCTTGCTTTTTTATAAACTTTTATAAGTTGAATAAGGTAGAATAAAATTAATAATTTACTATAATTCTATTTTTTAAATATTGTATAAATTTATCATGTCAATGATTAATATTCGATCTATTTCCACTTTCCTTTATTCAAATCGTAGTCGAATAATTCACTGTATTCGTCATACTAAAATATATTATTTTTGCTGAAAACGGGCTGAGTTAAGCAATAGTTACTTTAAGGAAATTTTTTTCCAAATTTTTTAATCGTTTTAAAGTCAAATATAAGTGTGGGAATTAATTTATATCTATTTCCGTAAACAATAAAAGATTTCAACTAATCAATAAAAATTGCTGAAGCTGTAGTCTTATCGTCCAGTTTTTTTTAATTTTCATATCATTAATTTTGATTGGAGTCATAAAATTAAATTATGTCCTACTTAGTTCTTTATTGAAAATTATATCCACCAAACACGAAGACTTTTTAATCACTCAAATCACATCCGAAGATATTTATAGCTTTGGAAATTGATTTTATTTCAGTAAACTTTTTTTATTTTAAATGGTATATCTCACATTACGTAGCATCTTTGTTACTTTCAGCTTGGCCAGAAATAATATAAATTAAAGTTTTCTGATCGTAGCAAGTTCGATGCCAATGTCTTTTATATAGCATTTAGTATTCTTATATTTATTAATTTTGGCCATAAAACGTGAATCTTTTTTGGTTTATGATTTTTCCGCCACTAAATAGCATAATTTCATTTGAGATCTATTCAACACTAACAAGGTCATTCATATCGATTATAATTTCTTCATAATCTCATTCATTTCTTACTATATTATAGCTTATTTTTTAGTTAGAATCTATCTCAACTGTTTAAATATTTCTGAAATATGGAAAAACTTTCAGATTTGAACAAATCTCATATTTAACGACTCCAATTCCAAATTTTCCAAACAATCTTCACTAATTTTAGTTATTCGACTGTCTAATAAGTTTTCTAGCAAACAAAAGCTTTATAAGCAGTTTTTCCTAAATATCCATTTTTCTATCTATTATATGAAAAATTTACAATAAAATTGATATATTTAATTGATTAGCAACTTAACTAAAAAATAAATTAAAAAAGGAAAGTCTTTTCAAATAAAGTTACCTTAGAAATTAAATATAAAAAAGAGCAACTTTAAAAAATCAACTTAATTAAAAAGAAAATTTATCCTTAAAATTATAAACTCTTATAAATTAAAAAAAATGTTAGTCAAAATTTAATTTTAAATCCTTTAATTTCCATTTTATTTCTTAATATTTCTTTTAAATAAATTCATACTTCTTCATTCTGAGAATTTTAGTTCTTCTATCTTAAAATAAAAATTTACAAAATAAAAAATAAAATTATCTTTCATAATTTTCTTCAAATTTTTGACTTTTTAAATAAATCAAAACTTTTTTTAAAGTTTTTTTGAAGTCACAAGCAGATATAAACTAAATATACAACTAATTAAAGGCTGCTATTTTTATAGCTTGATTTAAATTTTTTATATTATCATTGGAATTAGAATATTAAAATAGAAAAAAAGAAAAAGTAAGTTTAAAATAATTAAAAATATAGAAAAATAACTTTAGTAATAATATTAATTTTGAGTTTTCCGTTTAAGGAATTTCCAACCTCGTCAGGAGGACAGCAGTTCATGCTACTTGCTGTTAAATATAAATGTTTGGGACGTCCAATTTTAGCGAGATTGGGAAGTCGGGTTTCTCCAGGTTTGCCTTCCTTTTACTTGATATGGTTCCATCTTGATCTTGTATATTGAACCATCCGGGTTGCAATACATTATTTTCATTCTTGCTTCTTCTTTTTTCTTCTTTTATTGTTCTTTTTTCCAATAGTTTCTTTATTTTATTAGAATTTCTAACACATACGATGAAAATGTCATACGCTTCCACAGCAGAAACATTTCTTTTTTATTTTGAATTATTTTCCTTGATTTGTTTGCTCTTTCTGGGCTTCGATTTCCATTTGTATAGCTCCAGTTTCGCTTTACTCTTTCTTAAAAGTTTACAATTTCTCTTCTACTTTTACGAGTCTGTTATCCAGTTCAGTCTGCTTCTAAAGCTAATTTTAGGATTCGTTAGTCTGACTTTGTGAGATAATCCAAAAGGCGTTAAGATCTCTTTCCTAGTACATAAGTCTTGACTCAATTCCTTCTGCTAGGTCTAGCTTTACCATCAGCATTTCATTGTCCTTCTTCAATCTCTTGACCTCTTCCTGGAGGTTCAGTACCACTTTGATGAGCTACTCCAGCTCATCTGGCCAGAAGGGTTGAACTCTGATACCTCCTGGTGGAGAACAGATTTTTTTTGTTTCCTCGGTTTCTTGCTTGAGGTTGGAGTTTCCGTGTGCATTCTTCAAGGTTTGCTTTTGTTCGTTTTGTTAGATTCCAAGTTGTTAGTTCAGAGTTGGTTAAGGTCGTGATAGAGAAGATTGTTAAGATTATTAAGACTTGGCTTCTTGTTTCCTCCCTTCCTTTTTGGCTTAGGAAGAGGTTGTATAGAAGCCTGACTTGAAATCTTCAACCATTTTATTTATTTTATAAAAAATAACTTTAGTAGATAGATATTTTAGATGCTTTATTTTAATCTAATTTTCTTATATTTATAAATTAAAGATATTAGTTCAAGCTAAAGTAAATAATAAGTTGTTAATTATAAGAATATAACTGATAAAAACTCAAAAATCATATAGATAAAATGAAAAAATTATGTAAAAGTACGAAGAAACAATTAAAAATTAAGGAGAGAAATCAGGGAATTAAAGAAATAATAGAAGATTAAAATAATTAATTATTAATATTTCGTTGGTAGCTAATCTAAAATAACTTAGTAATAGAATAGTATTTATATTAATAATAATTATCAATTTTTAATAAAGAACAAAAAATGACTACAGAAAATGAATAAATTAAATTAATTTATCAAAAAATAAAACAAATGCAAATATTGATTTAAGATTTATAAAAGTGAATAGACTTAATAGAACCAAAATATAATGGAAAATATAAAGGAAAATTAAATCAAAAGCTGCTATACTACAAACAAATAAATCACATTTTACAAAATGCCAAACCTGAAAAAAGTTCAAGTAAAGAGAACAACAAAGAAAATGAAGGATACTAAATTATCTCTAAATAACTGAATAAGGAGTCTATAAATAGAAATTTCTACCAAGAACTGAAGATATCTATTGCGGTAATCTACTACATCCATGTAAAAATTACAACAGAAATTTGATCAAAAGCTTAGGTGAAGTTAAATCCTTAGAATGTAAGTATATTATTATTATATATAAAAAATGGCATGTAAGAAATAGCAAACTCTCCAACAAAATCTAATAACTATTAGCAGAATGTTGCCAACATTCTCTGTGCTATTTAGATGGAGAATAAAATCTAACGAAGGCTATTAGAGAACTTTATCAACGAACTTGAAATCTGATTGACGCTATTGAGTTGTTTAAATCTGAAATGTCAATTTAAAGATAGGAGTTAGCTTTATACAAGGCTTGTAGCAAATTTTAAGGAAGAATCCCATAGATAGAATAAAACGTATAAGAAATTTAAAATTCCAGAAATCCTAAGTTAGAGCAGCTCTAATAACTCAGCAACCCAATGGAGATAGAACAATAACCACCAATATAAGAGATTCCCTATCTGAATATAAAGTTTTGTTGGTATTGTAATTGGCCAGGGCACAAAATACGGATTTGTTACTTATTTTAATAAAAATAATAGAGAATAAAAGGAAAATAATGGTGAGATATATTTAGAATATACTGCACAGATGAAGGCTAATTTCATAGAAAAACCCCATTAAACGAAAAAGCTTAATGATCAGTAAATAAATTCAATAAAAATGATTGGGATTTAACCAATCGGAAAAAATCAAGAAAAATAATCTTAAAATCATCAAGATTCTTGATATTGAAGATCCAAACAAATTTGAGATGAGCATTTATCTATAGTAATAAATGTATATGAGGTAAAAGAAATAAAGGTGACACCGCAATAATAACTTATGCTATTTTATTATTTATTTAGATAAATTTTATAGGGCATTTTAAAAATAGTATGAAATAAAGGAAAATATTCTTCAAGTTATACTGCTTTATTAAATAATTATTTTATATGTTCATCAACTAATTAAAAATCCTAATAATTCTAGCTAGCAAAATTATATTCCACTTTAATTTTTTTAAACAAAAAAAAACATGAAATACAATTTTATTTATATCTAGCTTTTCAAAAATATTTTTCTCTTAAAAGTCAAGAAATTTATGAATAATTTTTCTTTTATTTTTAAATTAAATTAATTCAGATTATAATTTACTTTGATCTAAAATTCTAAAATAACAAAACAAATTTTAATATCTTTATTGGATGCATTTGAAATAAAAAAGCATTAGATAATAGAATTACTATCTAATTCTAAAAATTTTGTATATTTAAGAAAATGGCTTGAAAATACTTTAATTTTTTATTTTTATTTCCTCAATGATCAATTAAAAAAAAACTGAAATCAAAGAAATATATCACCATCAAATAAATATGCCATCAATTTTTTTATGATTGCTTAATTATGTAGTTTAGTAAATTAAAGAACATAAATACGCTTATAATTTATTTTATTATTTTGCATAAATATTTAGAAATAATAACTCAAAAAAATGCAAAATAATTCACAGTTAATTTCTTATCATTTTAAGTTAATAATGCTTTAATTTTTTTAAACAAATTTTTGATTATTTAAGAACGTAAAAATTTGCATTATAATTGAAGTTTTTAAAATCAGTGAAAAATTTACTTGTTCATTGAGATTTCTTAGATTAAAGATATTTAATGATCATTATAGTTATAAAATGTTCATAAGTAATTTTTTTATAAAAAAGACTAAATTATTATGAAATCTAAACTGATATTAATGTATCAAGCAACTAAAAATATTAAGATTGAGTTGATTATAATTTTTACCTTCTTTTATAAAATGAAAAAACTTTTTATCAGCAATTTATATAAATTTTAGCTTTTCAAACTATATTTGAATAAGGACTAAAATATTTTATTTATTAGTTAAATTTACTTAAATTTTTTAAATATTATATAATATAAAATGGCACCTAAGATATAATAAATATCTATTACGAATATCTTAAAATAAATAAGATTAGAGAGTGCGTAGCTCCTCAATGGCTCAAAGTGTTTTAATAAAAAATAAAAAAAAAATGTTTTCTGAAAGCTTTCATAATGCTAGCAACCTTTGTAAATCTCGTCTTCTATAGGGCGTGATTGGAATACTCCCTAAGAGAACATAATGTCTAGAATCTTTCATCAATAACGTTACTTAATACCCTTAATCTTTTTCTTCTCTCTTGGCTCCTATTGTTCGATCCCTCATCTACGGGTACTTCCTGGTACCATATCTAAGTCAATTTCAGTTGGAGGATTACTCTCTTATTTATTTATATACTAAAACATTCAGACCAAGTAAAAAAACAGATTAATAATAATAAAACTAATTTACGATTCTTTCACATCTTTATATATAAATACTAAATCTATAATAAAAATTAAAGAAACTAAGATTAAAAATTGAAAAATACGAAAAAATCCTAGATAAATAAACGAATAGATAAAATTAAATTTACATATATAGAGTAAACTACCTAATTTCAAATGCTACAAAAATTAGAAGAGATCCTCTAATGCTTTAATTTTTAATTTTGATATTCTAATATTAAATAAAATAATTATAGGAAAACAGACATTATAATAGAAAGCTACTTAAAAGATCTAAGGATGATAATAATGATGTGTATATGAGCAAAGAACAAAAATTTTTTAATAAGACATAAAAAGAAAAAATTGTTATCATATATGCTAAAATTAACACTTTTACAACAGTATTGGTGAAGAAATTAAATTTAGGAAAATCATTAAAAACATATCAAGAGTTCTATTTTGAATATGACCATCTTAATCAGATTTAATATATAGGAAAAAATGTTATAATAATAATCTTAGTAATTTAAAAAAATAATTTTTAGATGAAATAAATCAGCTATAAAATCCAATTTTTAAATAAGGAAGGCGGATTAATGAAGTTCTAAATTATTTTTATTTAAGAGAAGAAATTATCAAAATTACAGGATGTAAAGGTCAATTTTTTAACTATTAACTCCTTTTAACTTTTTATAATTAAAAAAATATATAAAAAAGATGTTAAATAAAAAAGAATAATTTTAAGTAAAATCTAAAATGAAAAATAATAAGAATATAAATAAAAAATCATCAGAAAAAATTATTCTTTTCTCTTTTTAAATTTTTAAATATATATCTTTTATGCTGAAATGTGTTATTTAAATAAGAAATTAAACATCATAGAAATAAAGTTTCTTTAACAATTTTTATAGATTTAAAGTCGAACAAAAAATGATATTTTTCTTTTTAAGTTTAAAAATATTTTATCTTAATTATAAAAGTTATTATTAAACTTTATTAAGCAAAAAATTATAAATTTTATATTTTTTAATTTTCCAAAATCAATATATTAGAGCATAATTTTCTTTAGATAGAAAAATTTGTATCTAAATTAAGAAAATTTGTATTTTTTTAATAATAATAATAAAGATTTAAATTAATGATTATTTAGAATATTTTGATAAATAGATCAATTTAGAATAATTTTTTAATTACTCTTAGTCTTAAAAAGGAAAAAAAATCAGAACATTTTTTTGAAATTAAAAATGTTTATTTTTATTAATGCTGCAATAACTTAAAAAAAATTATCTTATAGTTATTTAGAGATTAAATTGAAAGAGGATTTTTATTTAAAAATATAGCAATTATATATTTTAATTCGTAATAAATTTAAACAAAATTTGATTGATATATTACAACTCTGCTTCGTTATATTTAAAAATAATATTTGAAATAAAAAATAATTTAAAAGATAATAATTCATTCTTTATACTTTATTTAAGTAGATATATTGCAATTATTAACAATATTACTATTAACTAACATTTTTATCTTAGAATGTTTATAAAATATTTTACCACAAGTAGTTATTAAATTTTTTTATTAAGTACTTATAAGTTTAAAGAAAATAAAACTATGATTTTAATTTAATTTAATTCTAAATAAAATTATTAAAATATTTGACACTCTTTATTGGAGCATTTAAAGCATCTACGATACCATTTTATATTTTTATTGATTCCATTATTCTAAATTTTCTAGAGATTATCATTTTAAATCTAATCTTAATCTTCATAAATGTTATTTTTTTCTTGAAAAAGTAAATTTATTTATTTTGTATCGGCTTCTTCTGAACTTTGATATAAATTTTAAGGTGTAACTTTTTAATCTTATTTTATATAAGTTTCACTTTCAATAGATTCTTCTAATTCTATTATAGAACTTCAAGCCTAATAAGAGTAGCAAAAAATATCCCCAAATTATATTTATCATGCACTGAGTTTTCATTCATGTGTATATTTTGCTGGGACGTTTTCTATAGTAATTTAGCACTAAATTATCTTACTTTCTTTGGGTAATACTTCTCCAACATCTACATTTTTAGAAAAGTTGTCTAGGCTATAAAGTATAGTATCTTAAGGTCATTTTTCTTCTCCAGTATTTGTTACTTTCCATTCTATCAAAACTTTTTAATTTGTAGAATGCTTTTATATTTCTTTGATTTGCTTAATAGAAGCTTAAAGGAAAGGTTTTATATGCAAAGTTATAACACATTCTTACGATATATCTATTTCTACATTCTTTCTAAGTATAAAAGTTTAAACCAATTTTAACTCCTAATAATCTTAGAAATCGAAAGGTATTTTCAATATGGTATCTTCATTTAACTCTAATATTTAACTAATAACAAAGTCTTTACTTGGTTCTTTTCAAAATAAGCTAACACGTTCTTTCCATGAAGTCTCACCAATATTATAAATTTTACTATATAATAAAATTACAACTCTATATCTACTTTTTATCCTTTACAAAACTAATTATTATTTTAAAGGCATTCAACTTTTCCCTGCATAATTAGCTTACTTTATACTTTTCACTTTTTACTTTTTATTCCAATAATTATTGGTATAGTTAAGAAAGTTTATATTTTTCTTTTTCTTAGCTTTATAGTTTATCTTTTAATTAAGCGATATAATTTTCATACTCTATTTTTTTAATTTCCCATTCTTAACTTTTTAACTACTCTTTAGTGTCATCTTATTTATTATTTTATTCTTCCTTGTTTTATTATATTAGTGGCTGGAATTATTGTATTGAATATTAGTTAAATATACTTGTATTTGGTTCTTAAGTTTGATTCTAATTGTAATTATTTTAAGGGATTTCCTAAGTAATCTAAATAATGTTTTAAAACTATTGATTACCATATATAAGATTATCTTGAGACTATATAAGGGGCTACTTACTCTCTTGAATCTACTATTGCTTCAGTTATTATTCTTATTGGTTATCCTAATGAGGCTGGAATATCATTTAGAAGTTATAATTTTGTAATTAGGTATTTTTTAATTCTTCTTTATACTATTCTTTTAGAACATAAATTATTCCTGGCTTTCTGGAAGAATAATGTCCTTTCACTTCTTCAAATTTATGGTTATAAATAGTTGCAAGCTTTTATAGAACCATCTATTCATTTTCAGAAACCTCAATAGATTTTGTTAATTTTACTAGATCTTTATTAAAAAATGCTAGGAGCTAAAGTAATGAGGATTGGAAATTATCCAATTGCTACATTGTCTAGCATTACTCATTCATTACTTCTAAACTTTGCTTATAATCTTATTCCTTAGAAGCAATTTTTAAATTCCTGTCTAATACATCTAAGTCTCACTAAGCTTATTTAACTAAGTCGTAATCTTATCTAGGCTCTAATATTTTAGCTACTAGTTCTCTTTCCTTAATTTATTAAACAATGCTTAAAATTTTAATCGTTTTTTCATTTAAATCCTCTATATCAGACCTAGATGCTTTATCAAGTTAAGCTAAGTTTAATGTGACTTATATGTAAATATTATAGCAGCGACTACAAATAACCCTGTAAATTTCATAGCTTATATGCACATTTTAGCACTCTTGCATTATTTTTTCAAGTTGCTTCTTACCTTTTCCAAATTTATCAACTTATTCTTCTCCTTGCTGGTAAGTGGAATTAGCTATCATAACTGATAATTATTTATTTATAAAATCAAATAAAAAATGCTTAACCTAAAAAACGGCTAAAAATAGCATAAGGAAACCTACTAAATCTAAATAATTAGGCATAATCTTATAGCATTATGCTTTTATACTGAAATTACATTAGAAAGGTATTTTTTAAGCTAACTATAAATCTATTATATCGCTATTTTTAGAAAAGCTTTAGTCTTTGATATAAGAATTTCAGTCTTTACTATTTTAGAGAAAGTTTACTGATTTATTTTAATCTGATAAGTTAAATTTTAGTTTATTAGAAATTTATTATATACTTATAAAGATTTAGCTAATATGTAGCTACTTTAGAAATTATATTTATAAGATATAAAATATATAAAATTGCTTGTCTCTGTCTAAATAAACTATAAACATTTTTAATCTCTTATTCATACTTAATATAATCAGCTTTTATTAAATAAGAGAAAATTAATTATAATTTTGAGAATTTATTCTAGTAACTTAAGTGAAAAATTATTTTATAGATAAATAAGTAATGAACTGAAAAATTAACTTAGTTAGGAAATAAAAAAAGTAATAAAATGCTAATATAAGAAAAATTATTTAAATTTGTTATAGTGAAAGTTGCTTTTAAAATATTAGCATTTTAATTTTTTAAAGTTGGCCATTATAATGAAACTGTAAAAAGAAAATTGTTTTGTAAATATTTTATTGATTTATTTTGAAGGAATTATGATAAAATTATAATATAAAATAATTTAATTAATAAATAAATAAATAAGATTAGAAAGCGCGTAGTATCTCAATGGCGCGCGGTTCTTTAATAAAAATTTTTAAAGTTAAACATTTTTTTTTCTAAAATTTTCCACTGTGCTAGCATTCTTTGTGATCTTCGTCTTCTATAGGGCTTGATTGTAATATTTCCTAAGAGATCTTATTATCTAACATCTTTCATTAATAACATTACTTGATGCCTCTTTAGTCTTTGTCTTCTCTCTTGGCCTCTATCAAGATTCTTGTATGTTTCTTCTCCAATGGGTACTTCCTGATATCAGATCTTAAGTCACTGCCAATTGGAGAATTCTCCTGCCTATTTATTTATATATATATTAAGACTAAACTCCTCTATTTATAATAAAATATAAACTGATTAATTTTAAAGATTTAGATCCTTTTTTATAGTTTTTGCAATAGAATAGCATAATAAAATTAAAAAGCATTAAAACATTTAAAGTTTAAATTGTTTCTAGAATTATTAATCATTTACAATTAGAGTTATTATATAATAAATATGGTACTAAGGGAAATGGTAAAAGGAGCCAAACTCCTAGTTTTTATTTTGGTAAATTGCGCCCTTTGGGTTATTTCGCGCGGTGGTATGCCTATTTAATTATTCTGGTAGATGAGGCTTCGATTAAGGATGATTGGAGTCTAATCTTTAGTGTATCTTCATTAGATTACAGAATTGATGATGGCTTGGTATTACCTAAAGGCTAGTCAGAAAAAATCAAACTTCAAACATAGTTTGTGAGGATATTGTGGTCTGTACTTACTGACTTCAAAAGAGGAAGAATATGAAGAATGCTATCGACAATTTCAAAATCAATAAGAAAGATTTCATAAACGGCGATAAATTCAGACTTAAATAAACTCTGATATTTATAATAAATAAACAGTACATCTATAGATATAAATTAAGTAACTAAATAGTTTGCTCAATTAAGAGATTAAAGATACTTGTTAAATATTCTCTAAGGCATTAAATTTTATGTCGACATCAAATAAAAGATACCTTATTAATAAAACTTATATTTTTAAATGAAAGTCTGCCAAAATTACTATATAAGGATCTGTATAAAAAGCCATTACAGCCTAGCCACTTAATAGTAGAAATGCAGGAAAACAAATTTTACAAACTATATCTTGCAATAAAATCTATATGATAATCATAAAATTTTGATATATACATTCCAGATGAAAATTATTAATCTTTTATCTAACTTAGTAACATAAATTTATAGCTGTAAATATAAATTTAGTAGATTGATTTTTTGATATATTCTTAAATAATGAACAGCTTGATAAATATTAAAAAAAAATTTCATCTATACTTCATTAATAAAATGATTTAACATTTTCATAAGTACAATCATGCTTAAAATAAAAACTATCTTAATTAATAAAATTTACTTTAATTTAAACTTTTTTGATTCAGTTTTATAAAGTATCAAAAAGTAAATTTCTATTTTTTTAAGTACTAAAAATCATACTTAAATGCAATGATAAGAAAAAAGCAGATTAACTAAATTCAATAAAATGATTATGCAAATAGCTGAAAATAATACAAATGGAATGCCTTTTTATAGTTTCTTAAAAATTATGATAAGTACTATTTTTAGAAAAATATCTTAAATCATTGCTAATTAATGATATTATTAAAAATTGTTAAAAATATTTAGTTTTAAGTCAATTAGCGTAAAAATTCTTTAAATTTAATTAAAAGGAAGAGTTTAGAAAATAACTTTTTTAATTTTTCAAAACTAATAACTATATAAAGGTTATTTTAATCGCTTTTTTCTATTTTTAATAGGGAAGAAGAAAAAATTTATAGATAAACAATCTTAATTTTAATTAATGTTAAAATACAAAACTTTGAAATTATGCGATTTAAATTTGATTTTTTAAATAAATGCATATAATGGAACAAAGAAATATATTTATTTCAAAATTAATTCTTTGTTGCTATATCACCTTCACTCACACTTTTTACTTACTTCATTTTTTTTTCTAACTAAAGTTATATATCCTCTTATAATTATAGTTTTTCTTAGAATATTTTAAGATTTATAAAGATAAAAATTAAATTCCTAAGTCAGATTTTTAACTCTTCAACATATTTATAAATATTGCTATTAATCAAAATTTAAAGTAATTTTAAATATATAATTATTTTAATTTTATAATCATCTAGTTATTTTAGTAAAACTTACCTTTTTTTTATTTAACTTTTTTAATACTGTATTAATTCTTTAAAGCTATTTTAAAAGTATTACCTTCGATCCGATTCATCTATTAATGCAGAGAACTTAAACTTATTCTTATAATATTAACCTTTACTAGTGTTTTTAGATGAGATATATCTATTAATATGCTTAATCTTAATTTTTATTATTTTAGATGTTTTCTACTAAAAGCATTCCTTTCTTAATAAATAACGGAATAATTTTAAAACTTTTGTTTTTAGTAACAATTAAAATTGGGAAAAATTATAATCAATTACAAGTCAAAATAGTAAACAATACTATTGCTATATAATTATAAAAATATCTAAAAAAAACTAAGATTATAGAGCGCGTAGTACCTCAATGACATGTTGCTCTTTATTGAATAAAAAATAAATAAAAATATTATTTACACAATATATATAAAAAGCTAATACAACTAAAAATTTCTTTATTAGTACCTTTCATAAAATCTAAGAAACTAACACAAGAAAATAAAAAGTAATAAAAAGTTAAAAAAGCTAAAAGATTTGATAAAAATTATAATAATTAACTGTATTTATTTAAAAATTAAAATTTTAAAAATCTAGAAATAAAAGTTTAATTAAATAAAATTTACTTTTATGAGTTATAAAATATAATCAAAATTCAATCAAAATATAATAGAATAAAATTCAATAGAAAATTAATATTTAATTAAGCAAAAAAGCAATTAAAATAAAAATACTCTATAAAAATCTATAAATATATATTATCATATAGGTATTAAAGCCTAAATTAAGATAAGTATAGCAAGTTATATAAAATAGAAAAATTTATTATTATGGTATCGCCTTTATTTGGTTTACCACATATTAATATATTGTTAAAAATAAGTGTTCACCACAAGTTTGCTTTGATCTTCACTGTTATGAATTTTGATAATTTTAAAATTATTTTTCTTAAATTTTTCCGATAGATAATCATTTTTATTGAATTCATTAACTGCCTATTAGATACAGGGAACCTTTTTATTCACTTGAAATATTTACCTAGAGAAAACAATCTTTGATAGCAATAAATACTAAATATATATTTCTATTAATTTTCTATTATTTTTTATATTTAAATTTGTAGCAGTTCCTTATTTTATTCACTAGCCACTTTTAATACCAATATACCATTACTCTCTTATAGGAAATCTCTTATGATAGTGGTTATTGTTCTATATCCATTGAATCACTAGTTATTATATTTGTTCTGACTTAGATTTTCTGGAATTTTAAATTTCCTTTACGATCTATTCTGATTATAAAATTCTTCTTTAAATTTGCTACAGAGACAAGATAATAGCTAAATTCTATCGTAGTATAGAGTTTATAGATTTTAGAATTTCCTCCAATATTAGTTAGTTCTTGAGTTCGTTGTTAAAGCTCAATAACAGTCTTCTCTAATTTTTGATTCTCCAACTCAAGAAGGTAAAAATCGATGGCTACTCTTTTATTAAGAGTTATTTGGTTTTATTGGAGAGGTCTGTTATTTCTTCGGTTTCATTTAATATATATGACCATTACTTCCTTAAAAATTTGGCATAAAAATTGCAATTGTTCCCAAGTGGGAAATGAAAACCAGTCTAAAATAAATTTAACGGCTAATAACCTGTAATTCAACCACCTAAGCAATTGAACATCAAGTTATTAGTCTTAGGTTTAACTTAAACCCAATTTTATCCCTCTTACGCTTCTAAGCTGTGAATAAATCCCGCTTATTTTTTACCATACTATGCTAAATAAACGAAAAAGCTAAAAAAAGGAATAAGCAAACTAAATGGAATATTTAAAATCCTAATTTTTAATTTTATCCTCTAATAATTATAAATTTTTCTAATTAAACTATTTAATTAATTTAGTAGATTAATATACTTAAATCTAATATTATTTTTATAATATTCTGATAATAAAATCAAATAGGACGATAATGACATCTAAGCATAACAGATTAGTTTTACTAATAAAGAGAATTAAATTTAAAGAGGATTAGAAAGTATATTGATTTAAATCTATTAAGACTATTTAATTTATTATATATATATAATAACATTTTAAGTTTTGCGTTTCGGGGACTTTCAAATTTGTCGGGAAGACAGCAGATAATTCTCTCTGCTGTTAAATAAAAAAAATTTGGGAAATCCTATTTTAGCAAGATTGGAAACTCGGGCTTCTCCAGGTTATATTATTTAATATAAAAAAGAATAATAAACATTATATTCGAGTTTAGAGATCCCACTTAAGAACAAATTAACTCATAGTATAAAGTTTTAAGGTTTAAATATTTATTATTTGAATACTGATTCATTAATAAATTAAATTAAAGCATATATTTTATAAAATACATTAGATTCTTTTATAATTTTATACTATTTTAATATAAAACTAGTAAAAGGAAATAACTATATGATATCATATTAATTTCAAATAATTCATATATTAATAATTAAATTTATAGCTTAATTAGTAAAAATAGCATAACAAAAAGAATATATAGTATACTGTTAAAAACATTTGCAATTAAGCTAAATAAAAATAAAAAACTAAGAATTAATGGATTATGTTAAGAGTATTTAAATGTAATTAAAATGTATCTAAATAAGTAAACAAAAATATTAATTTTTAATTTAAGAATATTCTATAAAAGGGCAAAACTCTATACAGGAATTTTGATTAATTAAATAAAATTTTGTAATGAAAAATAAAAAAAGTCCGTAATCTTCCCGAAAATTAAATAATGCTAAAGAAACAAATGAATCCAACTTAGAGTACAATTGTAGTAAAATTTTAAAATTGCTAATTTAATTTATTTTAAATATTCCTTTTTTAATTGAATCTAAAAATAAAGGTGATAATAATAAATCTAAATTTATATATTATGTTTAGTTAAAGAAAATGCTCTATAAGAAAAATATATGAGTTTCCATTATTTTTTTTAATTATTATAATATTTAAATTATAGAAATGCATAAGGAGATAACTTTTTATTATTTCAATTTGCAATGCTATTATTATTTTCTTTACTAATTCAAATAATCAATTTAACAAGAAAATTTGTAGAATTAAAACAAATGTTATACAATAAGTCTTTGTTGATTTAATTTTTTATATAAAATATTACAAATGATGAGAGTATAAATCTATAGTAAATTGAACGAGTTTTAAAAAACATATTTTTAGATATTTTTCAATATTTAATAGCAAGGTGAGGCATCTAAAGAATTGCAATTCTTAAATAAAATTAAGGTACAGGCTAATAAAGGGAAATTTAAAAAGTCTGGGTAAGGTAAAGAGAAAATTGTTAATAGACAATTACAAATCTTTCATTGAGCATATTTATAATCTTTTCTACTAAAGATATAATAATTAGAACTATTTGGATTATTACTAGCTATTGTAGCACTCTTATTCTATTTAAAAATAAATCAAGATAAAAATTGAGAATTAGTTCGCTCAATAATTGGAGAAATATTTTAAATTGTAGCAATTCAGTTTTGAAGCTAAAGTATAAAAAATTTGATAAAAATATAAATAAATCATTTTTTAACTCGAAATATTTAACTGAAATAAAATAATATTTTATTTTACATAAATTTAATGTTATTATAATGCTGCTTCACTGAAATTTAAATAAATCATATCATAATACAATAGATATATTAAAAAGCGAATAATTGAAAGCTATTTAGTATTAAAAAAGAAGACAGTATTGTATTTTAAATTATGTAATATCAATAATTTAGAATATGATAATTATATTATGTTTAAAAATATTTAATTATTTGCTAAATCAAAATATTATCTATTTTTATATTTTATTTACATTTCTTAATAAAACATATTTTTATGCTAAGATCTGCACTTATCTATTATAATAATATTGTAATTGCTTTATCTTTCAAAATAAATTAAGTCTTGCATAAATTTATCTATCTAGTTGATATTATCTGATTTAAGTTTTTCAATAAGCTTCTACATTAAAAAAAATATTAGTTGTAGTTTTTAGTAGCGATAGTTGAAAAATTAAGTTATAATTGATGATAAGATTTAAGAATTGATTAACTTTTGAATTTATATTTTATTTTAGTTTAATCAATCAAAAATAGTAAGTCATATATCTTACGAGCATATAAATTTAATTACTTGCAACGTACATAAGATTTTATAAATAATCATTTCTCAAATCTTTCAAAAGTACATATTTTAGATCTAAACTAGAAATATAGTTCAAGGATAACATTATTAAATTTCTTCTTTAATAAGCTAGATCTCTTATGATTAAACTAACTGTATAAAAGTATTAGCCTTAATTATTCTTAGTATAATATCTTTATATTTTAATTAAGGAAATTATGCAAAGGTAAGTTAGATAGGCTTTGATATTGCTAGTATGGTATTTTGGTATAATTAACTAAGCTTCTTTAGTTACTATCTTTAATTCCTAAGAAAGATAGTAGCATTTAATTTATTGTTGAATATCATTAGATTTAAGTAATAAATAGTATAATATAACTAGCTTTGGAAATAGATAATAAAAATAAAGCTTAATATTAGTTTAATATTATAACTACTAATTTAATAGTGTCTAGCTAATTTCTATAGTATTTAAGATCTTATACTTTCCTATTATTTAAACACATATTAAAAATGAAGCTACTAAATTTATCGCATTTGCTATTAAAAACTTTATATATGAATCAAAATTGTAGAACACTTATAAATTACAAATACTTCATAAATAAAATCAAAATTGTGTGTTTTCTTTATTATTAGACATGCTTATTTTAGAAATTTGTATTCACTTGTTAGATAAAATTTAATCAAAAACATTTATTTTGATATATATAGAAAAATAAGCTTAAATATATAATAAAATAGTAAAAAATGGCAGTTTAATTCTTTTAATTTTGCATTTTATCACTGAGCATATTTTTATTCTCCTTTTTGTGTATCTTCCAAATGATTTTAATTTTATATCTGATAGTGCATAATTTTATTATTCCTATTATAACATTTTGATAATTTTAACATTTTCATTAACAATCTTAATTAAACAGATTATTAGCAATTTAAATTATTTATAAGTAGTCTTATTAGAATCGTTTGCTAAATGTTTTCTGGCTATTAAATGAATTATTTCTTATTTATAATTTCGTTTAAATTTAAGTATCATTTTACTGTTTAAATTTCTTGCTATTTCCAGCTATTTATTATTTACTTAGGAAAATTAATAGATCAAAGTGAATCCACCTTTAATAGATTCACCACTAAATATTGTCTTGTCATACGAAATCCGAGACAGTTTAATTCAAATTTCTGCTTCCATTTTTCTATGTATTTTCACAAGTCCGAAGCATTTTTCTAAAAATAAAAGGTTTAGGTTAAAATCAAGATCTGAAAAAACAGATTGAAGAACTAGCGTAAGTTTAGCAATAACATGCTGGAGACGAAAAAACCCATATCTAAAGAATCAAGAACTAAACTGAAGTGAACATCAGACTTGATGAATTTGACGGGCAGTTGGAGCAACTATATGAAATGAATGAAAATATTTATATAAAATCGGAAAGATTTGAGATAAAAATAAAATCCTAGGATATGAAATTAATTAAATGATTAAAAAGGGAGACTTTAAATAGACGGAGCTAA
Source organism: Loxodes magnus (assembly GCA_946699065.1). Lineage (NCBI taxonomy): Eukaryota > Ciliophora > Karyorelictea > Loxodida > Loxodidae > Loxodes > Loxodes magnus. The sequence continues at coordinate 217,093 of CAMPDV010000357.1, read as the reverse complement.
CCTAAGTAAAGTGTTTCAAAAACAAATGTTTCATATGTAGAAGAACAAATCATTTATAAAGATGATGCTAATAGAGAAAATAAATTTAGAAGAAAATTTGGGATGATTTGAAATAATTTTACCCGACCTGAAGCAGATAAATCTACAATAAAAAAAATATACGCAGAGCTAACAACTTCGAAGACTTGACAGTGACGGGAGGACAAGACCTCAAATATTTTACGAACCTATTGGTTGAATAGGAAATAATATTCTCTTAAGAAAACAGCCCCTTCTCTGAACCTCTTTAAATTTACTCTATTCATTTTTTCTTATATCACTCTAAAGTTTTACACTTGAAATATATCTCAAAGAAAAGAAAAAAACTACTCAGTAAACTTTCATTATCTAAAACATAAATTTTTAAAAATTAATTTAAGATAGTAAATTATATAATTTTTTAATTATTAAATTTCGATTTATTTACATCTTTAACTTGGTATTATTTTATTAATTTTTAGCATTTATCTTTATTATATTGCATTTCTCTTTTTAAATAAAGTTTATTTATATTTACTTATAGTAATTACTATAGGAACTTTTAAAACAAATTAATATAGAAGTAAAGGATTTTTTAAGTGATAATGCTCATTCTAATTTGAATGATTTTATTATTTTGATAAATTTGATTTTACTAAAAAGTAACTTAAACCAAATTATCCTAAAAGCTTGAATCATCATTTTTTTTAACTTAATATTTATAAGATTACAATTTATCTGCATTCTATGATAAATAATGATTCAATTTTTTCTTGTATATTATTTTAATTAGAATAGTCAATTTTAGACCAAAACGAAACAAGTCAATACAATAACTAATTATTTTATAAATTTTGTGTTATTAACTTTCAAATAACTTTTAATTTTAATCTTCAAATATAACTATTTATATAACTTCCATTATTAAAATAAAGAATTAATATTTAAATACATTATTTTATAGATATTTACTATGGATTTAGGAATATAAAAATGGCAGAAGGTCTCAAGAAGGGTTTTTTCCAGCTCCATAGAAAAAAGAAAAAAAGCCAGAGACTTCTAATTCTTCTCCTACCACGTCTTCTTTAATAACATAATAATTTTCTTAGGTTCTTTAACCCCCAAATTTAGAAAAATAAAGATAATCTTAAATTGAATAAGAAATTAAACCAACAGAAACTGACTAAAGTAAGCGAGACTTTTACTCTCATAGACATGATCAAGCAACTACATGAAAATTGGTAACTAAAAATAATGTAGAAATAGAAAAATGATGAATAGCTAATAATAGAATAACTTATGAAATCTATCCGTAACCTATAAGAATAAGTTTAAATATTAAAGAAAACCAAAAATTATTATAGAAAAGTTAAAGCAATGAAGAAGATTAATGAAACAGGAAATCGAAGTGAAATTTTTGGGAGAAAAAAGAATTTAACCTTAAACCTTAACTGAAAATAAAATGGAACTAGAATACATAAAATCCATAGAGATAACTCCTCCCAGAAGGATCTTCAAGCTGTGCTACCTATATACATAATGTTCAAACTTGTAGACCATGTATTAAGCAATTCTTATGTTCAAGAATTTCTTTTCATAAGATTTTTTATTTTTCTATATAGTAATAATAATTAATTAACTTGATTCCATCTTTATTTGGTTCGTCACGAATTAAAAGTTTAATGCTGAATAAAAGCATTAACTTCCAATTTGTTTGGATTACGTCTATTATGAGTCTTTATGATTTTTAGTTTGTTCTTTCTAATAGTTTCCTATAGGTCGATTCCCATTCATTTCTAATTTAATTTATTAACTGAATATTAGATATATATTTCTTTATTTAATCGGAGTATTTTTTCCTGTAAATATTGCCTTCTTAATTGTAATAAAATTTAAATATATTTTCCCATTAATTTTCTATGATTCTCTTTTCTTTTAGTCTAGATTGGAAATATTTTCGCATTTTATATTCTGGCTTCTTCTAATAAAGCATTGAATTAGTTTCTGATAGAGAATTTAATTTATCGTAAATTGTAATTCCACATTCATCAATCATTCATCGATATCTTTTAGATGAATGCTCTTTCCGTTAGCTCTGCGATTTGGTTGAATTTTGTTTCTAATTAATTTTTGTTGATAAACTCCTTTAAGAAGAGACTTTTTTCAAGAAATTTTCCATTATTTAAATAAGATATCTTTTCAGCACCTTTCCTTTAATATTTTTTTGTTTATTTAATTTTTAAGTCTTTTAGTACAACTTTTTAAATAAAAATTTTCAAATGTCTATAAATCCGATGAATAAGAAAAATGTATTAGTATATCCAAAGCAATAAATAAAAATTTGTAGTTTATATATTAAAGAAATACCATATTTTCTATGAATTTTTTTACTAGATTTAACCAATTTAAGCAATATAATCAATTTATAATTTTATATCATTTTCTATAAAACTTTTTTAATTTATTCTACCATTTTTAAAAATATTTAAGGATGATCAATAATTAATTCGTAAAGATTGAATTTCGTTATTTTTTATTCTTAAAATATTAAAAAAATGATAAGATTTGACCATATTAATTAATCAAATGATTTTAAAATAACCGTGGCATTATATGGAGTTATTTCTTTTTATATTGTTAATTTACTCAATATTAATACTCGGCTTTTTAGCATTCCATTATTTTTTATTTAAGGAGCTTTAAAACGATATGTTTTCTTAAATTTAGTGTCCTAAATACCTAAATTATCTTACTCTTTCTATCTCTATTTAATTAATTTCAATAGTTTCAAATTTCCTCATATATTTTCTGTTCAAAGTCATCCATTTTTTGTCAGTTATTTTCATGCTTTATTTTTCGATCAATTTTTATAATGTTTATAATATCTTCCAATTGATCTGGAAGGAAAATTTATACTAAATCACTAGTATATGCTAGCACTCCTCTGTATCTCTCCTCTACTATTTTTTACGATCTATGAGTTATAGTAATACCTACTTTTTTTTGTCTTAGTTCACTAATTAAGTAATTAATTATTATGCTAAAAATTCTAGTCGAACAAGAGTACCTTTCTTCACTCTTTTTTACCGTTGCAAATTCTTACGATATTAGATAGCTTATTTTTAATTTTATTGCCTCTTCCTTGTAAACTTCTGGCAGTAATTAATTAATTTATTTATTCTAGTACCTCTTGTTATTCAGTTTTTATCATATGTCTTTTCTTATTACTGAGTCAAATGTCTTTTTTATGTCTATGAAGAAGATTCTAGTTTCCTTATTATTTTTATATGCTTATTCTTGATTTATTCTTAAGTTAAATATCTATTGTGAGCATGATTTTCCTGCTTTAAATCCATATTGTAGTTTATCATCACATTTATTTAATAGGCATTTAATTAGTCAAATAGTCATAGGTCACTGACTTTTAGTGAGTTATTTATAAATGATATCAACCTATAATTCATAGGATCGTCAGCTCTTACTTTTTAGGCAGTAGAATTATGTAAAATTTCTTAGTTAATTTTGGTTTTGTACCACTCTTTATTATATTCACTATTATTTTCGAAGTCGCCTTTATGAACTTTTCATCCTGTTTTATAACTCCTGCTTGTATTTCAGCCGGTCCTGTTGCTTTTCAATAGGGTAATTTATTTGAGCGGTTTTATATATTTTCTAATTGAGCTTATTTTCGCTGATGTTTCCAGAATTCTTACGGAAACTAACTGTCTCCATTTATGTAAAGTTCTTTCCAACTATCGCTAAATCTTTTTATATACTATTCGTTTATTCATGTTCATGAACTAACCTTTTTTATCTGATTCATCTTTGTGATCCTTTTCATGTCTCATTGTGTATAAATAATAAATAAATTGGATTATAGAGCGTAGCACTCTCGTTGGTGCGCAGCTCTTTAAGTTAATTTTATTTAATGTCGAAAAATAAAATTTAATGGGTCTCTCTTTCCTTGATTTCTCTTCCTGCAATATTTTCATCTACTCTAAACTCACTTTGCTATTCATCTTTTAATCCTTTTCGCAAACTTAAAGTACGTCCTTATAATTTTCCTTCCAAAGCATTGGATGCAATATGCGATTACGGGTACATCTTTCCCCGACCTATGATGAAGAGGGTTTCTCCTGGCATTCGGAGTTCTCCAGCTTTTCGAATCTTCCTTCTCTTGTTATTGGTTTCTCTTTCTCCGATTTATCCTCCGTCCGCGCTCATTTTTTTGTTGTTTTGCTGGGCCTCAAAGCATCCTAAGGAAAGGGTTTCCTACCCTATTTAAAATATTTTATATAATAAATAAAATATCTTTATTAGCGTCTTTCCGTTTAAAGTGATTTTAAGATTTTTAATCCAGTATATTATTTTAATGGCTGAATTTTCCGATTTGAAACTCTCAGATCATTACTAAGTTCAATGCTCATTAAGATAAATTAAGTTTAAACTAAAATTTTTAATTGAATTCTTGCTATTATACTTATTACTATTATAGTTATTTATTTGCTATTGGTAAGTAGATAAATAAAATAAAAAACTTGTAAGGAATATCCTGAAAATGTCATTTATCTTTATTTATTTTATCGCTCATCTGTTATGAAATTTATCTGATAGATTGTTCTACTAGATAGAAATTGTAATTAATCTTTGCTACATTTGTCTAAAATGGTCTCAATTAATTCTATTTTTTATCTTTATTTCTCAGTTCTTATTGTAAATTAGATATTCTCTCTGGTGCATTGATTATTATTCTTTATTAAGGTAATTTTTCATAAATTAAATGAAATGAGTATTCAGTTAAATTATTCAATTTTTATTTTTTTTTTTAATAAAAAAAAAGGTTTATTAGTTCTTAGAGGAGTTTTTTCAAAGTATATATAATAAATAGAATTTGCAATTTAGTATTTATTGATAAAGCTATTCTTTTTAAAATTTTTAAAGTTATTTATTATAAAATATATTAAAAATCTAATTTTTTATGTTGGAAATATAATATTTAAATTATGGATAGACATAAAAACTAAACATTTAAAGAAAGAAGGAATTTAGAAATATTATCCAATTTATGAATTATTTTTATAAATTAGATAACAAAAAAAATAATATTTTTTGGTTTTTTAGTCGATTTTCAACTATATTTCAACCAAACTCCGAAATTATCCAAAGGTTTAAAATAATTGCTTAACATATTTTTGGCCCTAGTTCCCTTCTTGTTTTCTAATCTTAATGAACTCCTTCTTTTGACAGTAATTCTTATCTCTCTTACTAAATATTTTATTTTATCCCACCCATTTGAAAGAAAGTTGACAAAAAAATTGGATAGCTTATTTTAAAAAAGTTCATAATTCATACGAACCAGATAAAATTAATTATAAAATCTCATTTTATGAATAATTTTTTCGAAAGACAAACGATTATAATATCATTACAACAAAAAAAGGCTTAAAGCTTCGTTACTTAAAGATTTATTAAATAATTTAAATTTTATAAATTTCGAAAATTATCTCGAATCTAAGTTTTATTTTCTAAAAAATGTAAATAAATATTTTTTCATGAAACTAAATTTAAATTAATTTAAATAAAAAGCTTACTTGAGAAATAAATTTTTTAGAAGGATTTTTTCTTATAAAAAAATTAGTTTAAATACCCATAAAATACTCTGTCTTCCTCATACATGCTTTTCAGTATACTCATATTTAATAAAATATGAATATTTTATAAAGAAATTTAATTATAATATGAACGAATAATAACCATTTTAGGAAATAATAACCTTAATTTTTATATTTTATTTAGCATATTTTAATTTATTTACCTTAATTTTTTAATCTTAATATTATTTTCTTTTTTTGCTTCAATAAATTTAATCTTTTTTAAATACGTCTATTATAATATGATATAAATAAAAATAAATTTTAATTTTAGGATTAATATGCATTTTTTTAAATTTAAATAAAAAATAAAATTTTTGCAAAAAGAAATTTTTAAATTATAGTGTTTTTTTTTGAAAATATTGTTTAATTTATTTCTATATACTTTAATAATTTAAGCTTAAAACTAAATTAAAATAATTTGTTAAACTTTATCCGATTATTAATCAAAAATTATCCTTTTTTGTATGAATTGACTTAAAATGAATAGTTAAATTATTCAGAAATATTGAATATAGTTGTAATAATTATAAACTAAACTAAAAAATTTACAAATATGATAATTATAAATCTTTTAAATCTATCAAATATCTTTCTCTCACGCATATTTTATTTTCTTTTGATAGTCTTCTTCTAGATTTAATTAAATATTTCAATTATTTTTAAGCATTATCTTGTTTTTAAGTTAAATATTTTTATAAAATTACATTTTAACGAAAAAATTTGAAAGAAAATACGATTAACCCTGAAATTTTATATTAATAGGATATGGAACGAAGACACATTGGATTAAGCATTTCAATTAAATTCAAATTTTCTTATTTATTTAATTATTTGAATTAGCTTAAGTTAATAAAAAATGCATTAAAATTTTAATTGCAGAAACTTAATCTTACTTATTCTATTTTTTAGATGATATAATAATTAGAAAAATAATGAAAGTTTATATATATTTCTGATTAGAAATTGATTATATGCTCTATTTTATATTTGTTTATGAATATTACTATTATCAAATAATTTAGATTCAATATTTTTGGACTTTTAAATAAATTACTATATCAATTTTAATTTTATTTATTCCATATCTATTCGAATTGTATATCATAATATTCTTTAGCATTATTTTATTTTAAATAGTTTGTGAAGTTTAAATGTTTATTTTTGTAATATGATCATTATTAAATATAAGTGTTTCAATATTTATAAATATTGGAACGTAATGTAATAATTATAACTTAGGTTATAAATATTGCATAATGTTAAAATAGAAGTTTAGTAGATTTAAATCAAAAATCTTTTCTTTTTTCTCTTTCAGCTCTTCCTTACTCAACGTATGATTAATTACTTTTTTCTTTGGTCTTGACTCAATCTATTCATTTAAAATCTCATCATACAACTAAAATAACTTAAAATACTTTTTCTATATCCTGGAATAAAGTGATTTGATTAAATAGTCTATTTTACGAGTTTGGATTCTTGAAAAAACGATGACTTATTTAGTTTTAGTCTTATAGGATTAATTTTTCTTATCTTTGCTTTTAAAAATTATATGACTTTCAATTTCCTAAAAGATGTCTTTATAATAATAGCAATCAAAAATCTGGTTAGATTCATCAAATTATATGGCACATAAACAAATAATATTATATTGTACGTTATAATGGCGCATACTGAGTTCCTATTGAAAATTTTAAGTATAAGTTCTAAGTTTATAAATAGAAATAGTTTCTCTAACCAAATGTCTGCTATATTTAGAATATGTTATTTCAGGAAACACATATTAACTTCCTATTTGATCTATATTTCTTTTAGCTGTAGGCATTGTATTTTTGTAATATAATACACTATATTTAACTGATTCATTTCTATTATAGTTTTTGATTACTTTTTTATTAATTTAATTTCTTAAATTAATAGCTTTATTTATTTAACTATTTTTATGTCTTTTAAATTATATCTTATTGTTCTTAACATACTAAAATTAAATTACTCAGTTTATATTACATTCCTTCTTCCTTATAGTACGAAGGAAAATTTTGTCATTTTTTATCAAATAAAATTTCAAAAAAATTGATAAAATTCTATTTCAAATTCTGTTGAATCAAACATTTCCATCTTTTATTTTTCTAACTATGAATTTCTTTAAATATTCAACTAATTTAAAGTTTTCCAAATAATTTGTTTTTTATTTTTATTTTACATACTTTTAAACTCCGTGTTTCATATTTCAATTTCTGATTTTATTATTATCCCTAAAAAATTTATAAAAAGCGCTTTACATCTAAAATCACGCTTTGAAATTTATTTCTCCTTTTTAAAAAAGAATTAATTAAATGTTTTAATATTTAATACTTTAACTTTCATTTTTAAGTAAGAATTACTTTTTATTCTAACATTTTTTTAATTTGATTTTATCATATAAAGCAACAGTCTTTTTTATTTTTATTTAAAAATTGTAAATTTTTTTAAAATTTGACTGCTATTCTAAGAGTTATAAGCTTTTAATCATAAATAAAATTATGTAGAAAAATACTTTTTAATATAAAAAAATGGAAAATTGCGCGGTAAAAACGGAATAGTTGATTAGCCTTTCTAGAAACTAAAATAGAAAAGCCAAAAGAAAGGTGGGTAAAGAAAAATAAAAGTAGATTACTACATCAGAATCTAGTTCTTCATCCAAAGGTAAAATGATGATTGGAATGTAATAGTAGAAGAATAAAAAAATGATCCATATTAAAATCTATAAAATTAAGTCGAGCAAATGAAAAAATAAATTTCCTGATACGAAGAAATTATATATAGCCAAAACATATAAATAAGAGAACTTATGAGTAATATTGATTTTCAAGATACTGAATTAACATTTTAAGAAAATAACTAATATTAAATCACTTAATAACAGAAGAATAATTATGAAGATGATCTTAATCAAACTTACCCAATAATCAAATAATGGAATTAGAAAAAACTCCAACTTAAATAAAAAGAGAAGAAATCTCATAATTAGAAATTTAAGATCAAAACATAATAAAAAGATTATAAAAGATAGAAAACAAGGTATTTATAAAAAATTAATCAAGATAAGAACTTAAACAATATTTATACTAGAAATCAAGTTTTCATTTATTAAGGAAATGCATAACTTGGAAAAAACTGAACGAAAAAGAAAAAAACAGAGAAAGAAAATACCAGGGAGCTTTGCTATCATTAGAGGCAAAAGATATGACATCATATTACGATGATCATAATTTCCAATTTAATTCAATTTTAATGATTTATATTTATAAAAAGTAAACCAAAAGGTTTACTAGAAAAAAAAAGAATTCTATTAACATTCCAAAAAGAGTTACACACCATTGAGGTGCTATGCTCTGAAATTTTTTAATATCAATAGAAAATTAATTTAGCTTAGAATATAAATTAACGAAGTTTTGATTTACATTAACAATTTTAAATTTTTTTCTAAAAATAATAAATTTAAAAAGCAAAATTGATTTACTATAAGCAAATAGATGAAGTTTATCATTAAAGTAATTTTTTAGAAGTAAATAAAGCATTATAATTAAAAATTTATTTATGAGATAAGTTTTAAAATTTAAAATTTAAAGAATTTAAAAGTAATTTTAATTTAAAAGATATGATTAAAAAGAATCTTCAGAAGTCACTTATATTTTAAAAAGGCAAAATAAAGTTAGAATTTAATTTAAATTCTTTTTAGTTATTTAGCATATAATACAAAAATTTAAATTAAATGCTTGCAAATTAGACTAAATTTAAAAAATCAAAAAAATCAAAATAAAATAATTAAAAAGAAAATTACAGAAATAAACAAAACTCATGCTTTAATGAAAAATACTTTAAGTATTTTTATTCTAATATCTAATCAAATTTACGATCAATTTTTAAAAAAAAGCTACATAACTACATTCAATAAATTTACAAAAAATTAGTAAATAAAATATAGATAAACTTTAATTATCAAAAAATATAAAAGAAACCAAATTTTACATTTATTAAAGTACTTAAAAAATTATACATATACGCAATATATTACAAGAAAAAAAATCTATTAATATTTTTGCTTAAATAAAATATGAAAGAGTGAATAATATTGAATAACAATTTTAAAATTTAGAAATATTACAATCGGACTTTAAAAATTAAAAAATATAAAATAGTAAAGACTTTTTTAATTAATGATATAAAACACGATAAATATAATTTATTGTTAGAATTTTATTTTAATGATTTAAATTATATAAATTATATTTTAGAGCATTTTAAATATTAAAATTGATACAATTTTTAGTGAACTTGAGCTATTTATATATTTACCTATAGTTTTATTACTGAAAATAATTAATGTTTATTGATGATTTTATTTTAATCAATTAACGATAAAAATCATCAATAATTTATATTAAAATATAGCTATATTCAAAATTTTTATTTGTAAATTAAAAAAGTTAAGATTTTTCTTTCTTATCAGATAGCAAGATTGAAAAGAATAAAATTAGTGTTATTAATTTCAAAAATTTAAGAATTTTATCTTTTTTTTTGCTTGAAGAGAAATTATTTTACCTCCCATTTATACTTTTTTTATTAAAAATCATTTTTCACAAATTCAATTCGCATAATTTTTTTAATAAAGTGCATTTAAATATTTCTATTTATATCATATAAATATAGTTTTCTACTTAAATTTAGATTTAACTCTTCCAAAAGGTTACTTTATTAATTTCTAAAAATTTCAATTTTAAAGTAAAAAAAGCTAATATAGAAAATTTTGCAATTAAAAGGACAGAAATTTGAAATTCTTTAAAATCATAAGCAAGAAAATTATTTAAAGTAAAGTGATAGATTTAAAACGAAAAATAATAAAGAAATAAAAAGTGATAATATAGCAAAATATAATTAAAATAAAATACTTTCGATAAAAAATATAATCATATTATCTTATTATTTTAACTTAATATTATCTTTTTTATTATAATGGAATGAAAGTGAAACTTATACAATATTAAATAGCCTTAAATAGGAAGAAATAATATGATGCAACTGTATATTTTAATTATATAAACATAATCTTTAAGAAAATATCCGAAAATAAAAAGATCAATTATAAAGGAATTTTTAAAGGAATACTAAAAAAGAAAAATTAGATAAATAAATAAATAATAACCTTATCAAAAATAATAAGAACAAATTATAGAACTAATCTAAACACAGGCATTTGATTCTATAAAGCATTGACTATAAATAGAAAAATTAGAATGGTTAGGTTTATTAAAATATTGAAAAAAAGCATAAGATATGTCAAAAGAATATATATAGACTCAATAAAAAATGAAAGAAAATGTTAGTTCAAAGAAAGAATAAAATAGAAATTAATTCGTAATAACTACAGAAAAGCTTAATAAGAGAAACAGACCCAAACTTAGCAAGTTCATAGAATTTAGACCTGAAAGAAAGCTTATAAGAAGTAAAGGAAATCTAATATGAAAATGTAAAATCGGAATAATATCCTAAATTATAACAACAATTATCTAATATGTTCAAAGTATTATGATCCTATAAAGGAGAAATCGCTTTAATTTATTATTAAATATATTATTAAATTTTTTTGATTCAATTGAATTTATAATATTTTAAACTTTATGTTAAATTGTAAAAATTTGCTTAATTTTCAATTTATCTTTATTCAAAATATCTTTAAGAATATTTATCTTACTTAATTGGTTAATTTTTAAGATTATTAACTTTTTTTGGTTTTAAAATAAATTATCTTAAAACAATTCCATTTTAATTAATTTGTGTTTAATAAATTTTATTAAACTAATTTCACCTATAATTGACTTAGCTTATAGTATTACAAGAAAATATTCTTACTACTTTTAAGCTTAAAATTTTAAATAAAAACTTTCATTTTTATTTAAAGTTCATTCTTTTCCAATTTTCCTTTTTTCTCACTTAAAAATATTTTAAGAGACAAAAAAATTTGTTTGTCTTGACTTCCTTAGTGTTTATTTCTAGTAACCTTATCTTAATATAGCTTGAAGTCATCTTACAACTTATGCTTTTTCTTTGAATTATTTGAAGATTTAATCTGATACTATATTTATTAGGAAACTATGCAAGCTCCATAAACTAATAAAGCATGATAATATATCAGCATAAAATAATTATAAAATATCTAAAGGATAAAAATTTAAAATGCCGAAATAAAAGAAATTAGCAGTACATTATTTAATCCACAATCTCTAATAAAAAATTAATAATTATCTTTTAGCAAATATTTAAAATTAAATCTGATAGTATAAGTAATTGCATAAAGCTAAAGCTTTTTGTGGCATTTTTATTATGAATAATTGACTTAATATCTTAACATTTTTGCTCTTTTTCTATTAATTAGTTTATTTGTTATTGAATATAAATTATTTAATGTAGTGTTTTTAAATATATTGAAACAAAAATAAAATAGAAAACAGTTTAAGACTCCAATAATTTTCGCCCTCTTTTTTATTTTTCAGAATTTACATTAATAAAACTAAGATTATAGAGCGCGTAGCATCTCAATGACGCGCAGATCTTTTTAATATTTTAATCTATTTTTCATCAATAGTTTTTTATTCTCTCGTAATAAAGAAATATATAAAAGTTATATTTAGAATCTATTATTTTCCTATAAGAAAAATGATAGCACTTTAATACTTAAATAAAAAATTGAGTTTATCGTAAATTAATATTAAAATTAACAAAAATAAGTTATAAATAAGCTCTGTATAGAAATTTAAGAATTTTAAACTCTCAAACTTTATTAAAATTTCTTTATTATAATATAAAGAATTAATATTTGAAGTGTTTAACTAGCAATAAAATTATCTATTGTAGTCTATATAATTCGTTAAAATAAACTGAGTCCTTTATATAAAGCTCTTAAGGATAGTTTTTATTATACTATTATTATATACACAAGAAATATATGCAGGATGTTTTGCATATGCAGATGACCTAGCCTTAATAAGTGAATGAGAATAATTAGAGGAAGTAATCAAAAATTTAACCTCATGGGCAGAAAAATACAAACTGGAAATTGCAGATAAAACAAAATGAATTATATGAAAAGCAGCAGAAAATAGAAACTGAGAAAATATAGGCAATACTATTGAGGTGGGAAATTTAAGAATCGAAAGAGTAACGTCTTTTAGTACCTAGGGCATATAATAGAAGAGACCATCAGCTTTGAAAAACACATGAAGAACAGATTAGAAGCAGCATAAAAGACGTAAACATGAATACTGGGTAAAATAACAAAGAATAAGGGATTAACACCATATAATGCAGGAATAATGATAAAAACGTTCGTAAGCTCAGTATTCCGCTATGGGACAGAAGTTATCCCATATTGTGAATAATTTGTAGGGAAATAAGTGATGGAACAATTAGAAATAATATAGAGAAGATCTTTACGAGCAATCATAGATGCCCTTTCTAAGTGTAAAATGAGATGCTAGAATACGAGTCACAATTTATGAAATTTAAACATTACCTATGGCAGAAAACGCTGATATTAAGAGGCAGACTAATAGGGAACTAAGGAAAAACAGTAGATGGATTAATTTTCGACCTAAGTAAAGAAGAGAACTTTATTTTTGAACAATACTGCACGACAATAAAATTAGAATTAAAAATTGAAGACAAAAATATATTTATAGATGATGGAAATAATAATCAAAAAGGGAAGAAAAACATTAATCGTGCAATTTTAGAACATAGAGTATACGTAGAAGATAGAGAAAGAATGGAGTAGATGATAACAACTCTACAGTATAGAAAAACATGATTTGATGAATATGTAATAGGGCCACCCAACTACCTGAGATACAATAAAAATAGAAAAGAAGAAATATGGTACATATTTAGAATAAGAACGAGATGTAATGGGAGCCAGGATTGTTTAAAAGAAAGACACCAAGTTGCGACAAGCAAATGCCCTTTCTGTAATGATGCAAGAGAAAACAAAAGGCATATCATAGAAAAATGCTCAGAATACAAAGAAAGTAGATAAATATGTATTAGAAAGTTAAGAACAATAGGAGTAGAGAGACAAGGAATGGAATTATTTGATATAATATGAGGTACGGCAAAATTCGAAAAATTCATTAGAATCTAAGAAGAGTAAAAAAGAGCTAAAACGGACTTGATAATAAAAGATTATATCAAAAACATATTAGAAAAAAGAAAAAAATGTTACTTAGAAAAGAAAATTGAAAGAAAAAAAGAAATAGGAAAAGATTATCGAACAGGAAAAGGATAATTTTTATGAGTTTATAAAAGCTTGATTAAGAAGAAAAGAATTAGAAACGAAAATTAGCAAAGTATGTTAAAAAAAATAATGGACGCTTGTAACAAAGAATCAATAAAACGTAGATAGATAGAAGACAAAAAAACAAGAGATAATGAAGAAGAAAATGATGAAGATATGGAACTAATAAGAGAAGAATTTTTATTACCTGAAGGCTTACTTGAAGAAATAGACATGTATTGAAACATTTATTAAAGAGTTGCGCACCAACGAGGTGCTACGTGCTCTATAATCAAATTTATTTATTATAATATTTTATTTAAAATATTTACTATAGTAAAATAATTTTCATTTAAGTTTATATTTATTTTAATTTAAATAAATTCTTATTTTCAGATTTTGGTATTTAATTTACTTTTTCCTATAATAATTAAAATCAATTTTTATAATGTGAAGTTTAATAACTTTTATATTCATAAAAAACGAATTAAGATTCAAAAAAAAAAATTTATTTTAAATTATAATTAAAAAACAAAATATAGGTATAAATTTATCTTAGTTATTAGGCATTCTCATCTGTTAAATTTTCATTTAATTTTTTATCTTTATTCATTTATATAATTTTTTGTTTTTGTTATCTTTTTTTCACCATTTTTGCTTTTATTTTAAATTAATACTAAAATTTATTTTTAACATTTTTATTAATGCTTTTATTAAATTATAATAAAAAATAAAAAATACTATATTTTTCATTGGAGGTTAGCATTTTTTTAATTAGTAAAAGTTAAATATTTTTGAATTTTTTAAAATTTGATATTTTAAAATCTAAAAAACGGAAAAAAGCAATTATCTTATTTAATTTTTTTAACGAAAATGATTAACTATTACTCTAAAATTCAGAACATCATAATTGGTCGTTTTTAACTTCAAAATATTTAGTAAATTACTTTTATAAATAAGAATTCTTAAATGCGCTTTTTATTAGAAGGCATGTTTTATTTTTATGCTAATACAATATGCATTTTTTATAACTAGATTCCAAAAATATATCAAATTCATAATTAAAAAATAGATTTTTATTAAAAAACAGTTACTGAGTTTACTGCTATCATGATGTAAAAGTTCAAAATTTGTTATTTTAGTAAAAAATGATTCACTAATTTTATTAATTATTCAGACCTATAAGTTGAATATTTCTAATTTATTATGAAAATAAGAATCAGTACTCTAGTAATCGATTGAATAATCCTAATATCCAATATAAAATTTTATTTTTAGAGATGATTTCTTGATAAGCCGGATACTTAGTTCATTCAAAATGAGATTTATTATTTTTAATTTTATTTATAACATAACATAATCTATTAAAGAGATGTTACCTTTGTTTTGTTTGCCCCTAGTCAAAAAGTTTAAATGTTGTTAGTTAATTTCAAGTGCTCATTCAATTTTTCATATTAATCAATTCCTCTATGAAATGCCGGCTTGAGCAAACTTAATCTTTTAAATTTTGGGGTTTTACTTCTATCTCAACTTTTACCAATATAATAAAAACTTAATATTCCCTCAAGTAGCATAAACAACACAATAAATGAGAAATCAAAATGATAATTCATTTTTATCCGGCTCAGATATTCCAAATTTATAATTACAAGGCTTGGAATCACTTTAAATTGAATCAGATTTTACTCAAATTTTAGTTTTTTTATTTTAATTAGTTAAGCCACATAAACATTAAGGTATTCGAAAAATGATAAGACAGTAAAAAATAATTTCGACAAATTTTTAAAAAGTTTTAAAGTTAAAAAATTAAAAAATTAATAGTTAAATCTTGAATTTTAAATAAACTATTTGAAGAATTAAAAAAGAATACGATAGAAATTAAATTTTTATAAGCGAATCAAAAAACGAATAAATAAAATAAAAAAATAAGATTAAAAATTTTAAAAAAATAGAGTGAAGAATAAAAAAATCCTATTAAAAGAAACCCATAAATAGATTTAATAAGCTATTTAAGATGAGAGCGAAAGAGAGTCATGATTGAAAATGTAGAAAATTTTTAATTTAACATAATTTACATAGATATTTGCCAATAATTTTGCAATTATTTCTCAATATTTCAAATAATGAAACTCTTATAGATAATATTATTATTGTTATAAAAGTAAAATAAAAAAAGACAAAAATTATGTTTCTTCTATCAAAAAATTAAAAAATATTCAAAAAGAGAATATTTATAATATTTACGATGGAAAAATGGTAGAAGGTTTCAAGAATTTTTTTAACACTTATTTAAAGTAGGAGAAAAACAGAAACATCTAATTTGAAGTTCGTGTCTTAGCTTCAACTATCTCAAACTTTTTAAAACTTCAACTGACTGTAAAGAATGCCAAAATAAAAAATTAGTAAACTTAAACAAAAAAATCTATATACTCCTCCATAATAGACAAGCAAACACCAACAAAGCTCTACAACAGAGATTGAAATAGCCAAAAATTAAGACAAATAATTTAATTTATGAAAAATTACTACTAGCAATTACGTAAGCGATTTTACTAAAGAGCAAATTACTGGAATAGAATAGAAAAAAGTGTCTAAAATCAAAGTAAGATTAATGAAAACAGTCGTTAATTTGAATTGTAGTTGGAAAAGCTCTAGCTTGATATAAAAATTCTTGTTATGGTTGAAATATGCAAATATCCCAATTTGAATATAAAATAAAATAAAATAGTTAATAACAGGATTTTTAGATAATTTTAAGATTTCTAATAACTAATAGGAAAAATAATTTGAAATTAATTGAAAACTATGAAATATTTAAACTTTGAAAAAAAAATTTAATATTTATTTTTAAACATAAATCTATTAAATTTAATTCTTTTTCTTTATGTTTAGTCTTTTTGAATTAAGAATTATAAATAATTATAAATTAAGAGATAAATGGATTTCATTTTTTTAAATTAGATTGTTTGTAACTAATTTTATTTCAGATATGTAATAAAAATTCAACATATAATTTTTAGCTAAAAAATTGTTTATCAATTCAATTCTTTGAAATTAAAATTTTTATCTTAATTAGATCTTTCGTATCTCTTAGTAATTTAAATAACTGACGTTTTTAATATTTTAGTTCTATCGCAATATGAAATGCTTATATTTCTGCTTAAGCTAATTGTTAATTTTTTATAAAAGTTATAAGGAAATTATTATAATCTTATCATATTATATAATAGTATAATCTTGCTTATCCAATACATTTTTTGAATGTTAAAACTTATTATTACTCTAAATTTAAAATTATATTAATTTTTTCTTAAATCATACTTAGGAATTTTTTTATATTTAAAGGATAAATAATTTTTTATTATTTACGATATTAACCTAATTTATAGCTAACTTTAGTACCATCTTATAATTTTAACTTTTTATCTTTTTAATTACATTTAATTTGTATTAAATTTAGCTCTAAGTTGTAAGAATTTCACTTCATAATTCAAATTCATTTTACCGAATCCTATTTTTTATTAAAATCAACTGTAAAATTTACTACTAATTTGCAAGTCATTATACGTTAAAATATTGTGATCATAAACTCTTTTATATTAGGCTAAAATTATATAATTCAGAATGTTTTTTAAATTATAATTGAATTTATGTTTTGCATTATTAATATTTTTGTATTCATAAGATTAATTTTAAATTTTAATACATAAATAGTAACTTTATTTAAATCACATACTTTATAAATAATGTTGGATGATCATACAAAAAATTAACAAAATTAATTTGCTTATAGTCAAGAGTTTGCAAATAAGTTGCTTATTGATTCTTCGATAAAAGATAATTTTATATTATAAAACAAAAATTGATAAATTACTGATTATTTACCTTACAAAAAAATAGAAAATATGTTTAGGTATTCTTAAGTGAAAAGCTAGCATGTTTTCTTTTAATTATTATTAAAAGGTCATTTACATTACTAATATCCGACGATTTTAATTCATAACATTCTCTTAAGTTTCTTACTTCATATTTATTAAGTAATTAAAAATAGTTTTCCAGTATTTCAAGACCGCTGCTCAAAGGGGTTTATAAATTTATGAGAAGGTAGCTCTTGAATGTCATAAAGTTTTCTTCTTTAAGTTCCTCTTAATATAATCACAACAGTTCTTGTTAATTTTCTTTTCTTCTAAAAATTTATCTTTCTTGATTGCAATAAAGTTGTTCTCTTCTTTTTTCTATATTCAATAATGTTTTTTAAATTTTAAGAATTTTCAAAAATTCTATATAAATGTTATTAGCTACAACAGTAGTAGCAGCATTTCCTTTTCCTTATTTTTATTTTTCACTATTATTATTTATTGCTTTCTTTTTCTATTTCCATGTTTTTAAATTGGGAGTTAAGATTTTAACTTTGAAGAATGTTTTCAAGCTGTTAATTTTAGTCCTATATAATTTAGACTTGAGAGTTTGTCTGGCTCACCTGTTCACGTTGATAGTTTCAGAGTGCACTGATTTTTCTTTCCTGGTTCTTCAGTCTTAGGTCAATAGAATCTTAGAGTCCTCCAGTCACAATTTCTTTCAGCTTGGTGTTCTCCTTTTGAAGCCTTTTATCCTCTTCTAGGAGGTTAAGCACCACCTTTATAAACTATTCATGGCTTATCTATTGTTAGATGTTGATCTCTGATACTTCTTGCTGTATGTTTCTTAAAAAGCTTATTAAATTTTATTTTCTTATTTTGAAGGAGAATTCCTTCTTTTTTTTGGATTTACTGATTTCTATTTGTTCCCTTCTGCTTCTTCTTAATTTTTACCAATCTCAATTTATTTAGTAAAAAACCCAAGCTTCATTTTTTTTCTTACTTCATATTAAATAAAATTCCTCTTTAATTTTTTCTTTATTTATTCCTATTCCAAATTTTTGGGCTATTCCCATATTTCTACGAGAATTCATTTTGAAGCCAAAAATCAAAACTATGTTTGACAAAAGAAATTTTTAAACCATTCTTAAAACTAAATAAACTATATTTTATATCAAAGTAATTAAAGTCAGATTAATCAATTTTTTTATATACAGAAGTTTGTTGAGGAGCAGAACTCGACCAAAACTACAAACTTGGAAGGAGACTAGTAAAAATTATATCCAAAAGTAGGTAGTATGTAAAAAAATTAAAGTGTAGTATCGTCTTTCAAGGATTCCTTGATTTTCAAACTTATATTATTATGAATACTAAAAAGAAAAGATAGTTGAATTTGAAAAAATAAATTGATAAATTATTTAAAATAAAAATTTAATTATTGCGGATGATTGAAATAAATAATATTAAAATAGATATAAAAATATAAATAAAAATTTATTGATACAATAATGTCTGAGATAAAATAATATAAACTAAAGAAACTAAAAAAATATATCAGAAAAGGAAATAATTTTGATGGATAAATGCCCCGAATATCAAATCGTTTAACCTTCATCTAAATTAAATGACTTATGGTAAATATTAAAAAAGATATAAGAAATGTGCAAGCCGCTTTTATTATATATCTTTTACTACAAAATAGAAATAAAAATAAGCAATAAATAATAAGCTCTTTTAATATATAAAATTAGTAGAAAAAGTGATTGATAAAATATTTTAAAATAAATATTTCTTCTCAAATCTAGAATATGAAAATAAGAAAAATAATTATATATTATCAGTAAAATAATTAAAAAGAAAACTATAAAATAAATTAAAATATTAAGTTAAAAGAGAAGTTTTAGAATCAAAATATCCTAAATTTCTCATTAAGATCTAAAATAAATTAAAATCTTAATAAATTAATAAAAAATTACTAAATTAAGTATTTTAATAATATTCATAAAATTAATATAACAAATATTTTAATTTTAGTTATTCTAATCTTTTACTATAGTAAATAGAAATAAAACCTATACTTAGAAAAAAATTTAGAATATAAAGAAATAATAAAAGCTTGAAAAGAAAATATTTAATTAAGGTTTTAAATTAAATTAATCACGATAAGTTAGATGATTTTCGTAAATTTATTTAATTTACTAATGTAAAAAGCGAAAAATAATTTTTTTAACTGAAATAATATTTAACTCCATTTTATAAACATTTTATTCTATTAGTAAGAATAAACCTTATTATAACTATTTTTTTAATTACCAGAGAGAAACTAAAAAAAATGTATATTTCTAATAGCTAAGATAGAAATACTAATCAGCTTTAGAATAAATTTCTATTATTTTTACTATCAATAATCACAAAAATAGCTTGCTTTTTGTATTTTTGCTCTATTAATTTAAGATGATTAATTAATTAAAAAATTTAAAATGTTAAAAATGAGTATTTTCTTTATATTTTAAAAAAATGTTTATAAACTTTGAAATATAACAATTCACCTTAATGATAAAAGTAAATTATATATGTTAAAATTAAATCTTTAACTAAAATTATAATTCGACGAAAGTAGATAAAATCAGTAATATTTGAAACAGGAAAATTAAATGAGACGACAGAAAAAAGGTGATTAAAAAAAGATGATTAATTGTAAAAGAAATTGCTAAATTTATATCTTAAATCCTATTTTCATTCTAGTTATAGAAAAAGTTATTAAGTTTAGAACAAATTAACGGAGCGAATCTTATAAAATACTGATAGATTTATCTGCAATTTGATTGATAAAACATAATAGATATTGAACTATTAGCATAAAGTTGGAAAAATATTAAAGAAATATAAAAAATTAGTAAATAAAAAATTAGAGTTAAAGCATTGTTTAACATTTATTTTTTTAATTTAAATATTTTTTAATTATTTAGTAACAAAAAAATGGAAGGTGAAGCTAACTTTCATTTTCATTATTTAAATGGATGTGTTAATCTTTAATAGATTGTAGAAGATAATAATGATAAGTTTAATTATTAATAAAGAAATAACAACTTGCAAAGAATGATATTTAATAATTTTTAGAATAAATCTAATAAGAAAGCCAAAGTTGCAAATGAGTTTGAATTTTTTGCAGTTTTATTTTCTAACAAATACAACATGTAAAGGAATGGTCAGGAATGACACTATCGATTACTATCAAGATAAAAGAAATCAAAGATATTTTAACAAAATATAATTTACTATGAATTATTTTTCAGAACTTGCTCAATGTAGATATAAGTTATAAAGATTTTTCCTAAGATGATCATATTCTGTAATTTTAATTTCAAAGATAATCTCAAAATAAGCATTAAATTCTAAGTAACTTTAAAAATAAACTAATCTTAAAGGAGGTTAATACATTATCTTACTTTGTTAAGTTATTAATATGAAGATATTAAGCTCAGGATACAAGTCTAAAAGTATAAATCCAAGTTAGGGGATCAAATTCATTAAGAAATATTACATTTTTTGGCTTTTAGATAACTTAATATAATAATGAATCAAAAGAAACAAATATAGCGAGGAATAGAGGCTATAACTCATAAAAAAAATTAAATTATAGTGCTATAAGCAAATAAAGCACTTTTTGTGTTTACTATTCTTATTTTCAAAGTAAAAAATTTATACAAAAACCTTATTATCTCTATTTAAAAAATTATTTAGAGAAAGTAAAAAGATAATATAAGAGAGTTACTGCAAGCTAAAGCAAACTTGACAATTTAATATTGAATAATGCTAGAGTACAATAATTTTTTCATTTTTATGAATTTTTTATTGTAATTATTATATTTTTTTTAAATTAATTCGTTAAAATGTTACTTTTTTGGAGCATTTTTTCCAATTATTTTATGCTAATTTTTGAATTGTTTGAAGTATAATATTTAATAAAATTCCTGTAAATATAAAAAGATTACCTTTTGAATCACAACTAAAAAAAGCATAAAAAATATTATTAAAAGAATGAAATCAATTATTTGATCTATTCTGAACTGAAGCTCAGCATCTTACTCCTAATATACGGTCTTAAAGTACAAATGATTACCAGTGGCATGTATGGGGATAAACAGTTAATATTTGGATATCTTCAATCAGTGAGCTTCACCACTATGAACTGCCTGTCTTTAAGAACCTACCGATGGTAAATCAGACAATTAAATTTGGCTTTGAATCTGGTTGCTGCTTTCATGGTATGACCTTCATCTAGATATAGACGAAGCACAACTCCTGAAACAGCCTAATTAAAATTATAAAGAAAGAATATCAAAATTTATATTTAAAATTATTAAAAATTATAATTTTTAAATAATTAATTTTTTAATTGAAGGTAAGAAGATAAAATTTGATAAACTCATAAATGAAATAATTAAAAAGTAAAAAAAATAAAAATTAAGAATTAAAGTAAGTAAAATAAAACGAAAAAGGCAACCTTCAAATAAAAATATTTAAAAAAACAAATTAAAGCAAAATTTAAACAATTTTTAAATATTAATTTATTATCTCCCTTCTATAATATTAAAAATTCAATCCCAAATAATAAAGTAAATGGAATCTAATTAAGATTCTTTTCTTCGTAGAAATTTGAATTTATTTTTGCTAATAATAAATTCATGCAAATTCTAAGAATCTAGATAAAGATAAATTTATATTATTTTAGCCTTACTTAAAAATAAACGTATTTCATTAAAATAGTTATTTAGTTCTAAAATATCTATAAAAAAACATAATTTAGATAATTTAAATTTATTTCCTTTTCTAAAGTAAAATTTAAGCTGATTCATTTGAAATAATTTTTTTTATTATCTGTCTCTTCATTTATTTTTCATATTAAGAGAGTTTTTTAAAATTAAAAGTAGAAAATTTATTGAATACATTTTATAACAGTTTACTATCAGAAATATTTAATCTATTAAAAGAGAAAAATGTTTAGATTTAAATGAATTTTTTCAAAATTTTTTCTATAGTAAAAGAATACTTTTTAAGATAGGTGATTCAATAGGTATATATAAAAAGCAAATAATTTTAAAAAAAATTACTTTTAAAAAAATATCATACTGTATTTAAATTTCAGCAAAGTTTATACATTAACAAAATTAAAAAAGTTTACAATTTTTATTTTTTTATATTTATTAAAAGATAATTTCAATATTATAAATAATAATATTATTATTATTTATATTTAGTATTTTTATTTTCCTATAGCAATTAATTTATTTAATTTTTAAATTATCACACTATTTCTTTTTAACTTTCAGAAATTATTTTCTTAGTTTTTAATGGAGTTTTTCTTATTCAAAAGACTTATAATAATCTTTGATTAGTTAAATTTTTATATATTTAAACATTTTAACTTCTTCGTTTCCTCCTTTAATAAATCCAATAAAACTTATTGAATAATTTATCTTTGGAGCTATTATCATCTTTGTATGAAAAGAAAATAGTTAGTTAGCTCGAACTTAATTAAGCATTTCGAAATTCGCGATGAATATTAGCCAAAAAATAAATTTTAATTATTTCTTCTAATAATCTATTGTTACTTTTCATTTCAAACTTAAAATACTAAGAAAATAATCTCTAAGAAATTTACTATTTTAAGTATTTTAATACTTTTTAGGTACATTATTTATTCTAAAAAGATTAAAATAAAAGTAATTAAAGTTAATCAGTATTCAAGAATCAATATTAGATCAAGCAAAGAAAGAAACAAGAGCAACAGAGGAAAAAGAATCAACTGTATCAGAGAAAGACTCTGCATGAATGATCTTTGAAACATCTACAGGAAGAAATCAGAATGGCATAGAAGATAAAACTGAAGATGATAAGACCAAGTGAGAGAAGGAGAGCGAATATTTAAATCTTTTTATTAAATCCTGGAGCAATTCGGTGATTGGCAGGAAGAGGTAAAATTCCTCCAAGATTGCCAAACTTAATTTTAATCATTAAAATTAATCAGGATTTTAATGTTAGATATTAAAGATATAAAATTTTTATTTTATGAAGAAAAAAAAATGGAATAGCCACTAAAACTTTCTAAGAATTAAGCTAGAAAAGCTAGAAAATAAGTAGCCAAGATACTCAGACAAGAAGAGAAACAAAATGAGTCTAGTTCATCTTCCCAAGGTAAAGTGATAGTGGGACCTTCAAAACAGGAAGAAAAGTTAACAAAAATTATAATATTAGCAATGGAATAATTTTAGAAACTAAACTAAAAAATAACGGATTTCGATGAAATAATATTTAACCAAGAGGATAGAATTCATGAATTTATGAACAAAATTGAAAATCTAAATAATGAAATAATTAAATTAAATTAAATTAAATTAAAAATAATATAGTTTGCTTAATAGCTTTGAAGTTTTATGTCTAAAATCAATACACTTCTTCTTTTAAGTACTCTTTAAATGTTATAGTATTTCTTCTTGTCTCATTAAATTTAGATTTACTTGTCTATTTTTCATTAAGTTTTAGAAAGAATTTTTTTTTTTTCATGTTTATTTTATTCTGGTTCATGTAGATTTTATTATTCTATCAATTTGAGTAATATAGTCTTTTTTGCAAAATATTTAATTTATTATGTTTTAATTATATTCTAAGAGCTCTTGTTCTACATTTTCATAAAGATTTTCTTAGTTTATATAATTTTACGCCTTATTTTTGCTTTTAATAATTTTATCTATTTAGGTTTTCATATTATCTATACTTGTTTGGTAGTATATACATTTGAATATGTGTTAGAATGTCTCTTTTTATTGACATAAGCATTAATCATATTCTTAAGGAATATGTCTTTCTTGAAGATTACTTCTAAAAAAATGTAGTTAGGTTCTCAGTCTGAATATTTATTTTGATGGTTGCATTTTCTCTTTGTTTAATAAGAAGTAAGTTATAATTGGGAATTTTTCTACATTTTTGAATTGCTTTGTTATAATTTTTGCTGTGATCATTTCTTTTTTTCTTTTTTTTGTTGTTTTTGTTATTAAATAATGAAATAATAATATTAAAAAATTAGTTAATATAAAACAAAGTAGTGACTAAATAAGAACTGTATTTTTAATCTTAATAAAGCTTTAAGGCAACAAATAGAATGATAGTCGAAGATTAATAACCTATTATTTAATAAAATCATATGAACAATGATGAAGATAAAAATTCAGAAATATTAAAACAAATTGGAATCCTAGAAAGAAAAGTTCTGCCAAAGACTAAAGAAAAAAATAAGTTAAAAAATATTTCTATTGTAAGTCAAAGTATCATTTATTAAATTCTTCAAGGATTGAAGACTAAAAAAAAGAGAAGAAAATAGAAGAAGAAAAGAAATCAATTGACTCTATATCAACTAGTAAGAAATTTATAAAAGAAGAACTTTTGCAAACATAGATCTAAACAAGACTTGGTATCCATCCACGAAACCAAAATGTAGCATAAACCTGGCTGAGAGTCCAGGGGAAGGCAAAACGTTTTACATTTATTTTATATATATATATATATAATTTTTATTTTATTCCTTTTAAATATTAAAAATAATTCAATATACAAATGTTTTTTTAGTAATTCTAAAAATAAAATTCTGATTAGAAAATTAAGAAATTAAATTAAGCATCTTTATTTTGATTTAGTATTTTAATAATAATTTTTACTTTAATAGATTTAAAAAAATTAAGAATCAAGAGCTTTTTAAGAAAGTTATTTTATTTCTGGATTTAAATTTTAGATTTATAAATAAATAATTAGATATTTATTATAGTAAAGTTCAATTCTTAAAATTATGAAATAAGATTGAAATGAAAATAAGAAAAAATTTAGAAATATTTTAAATTTTTTCTTAGTTCCTATAATAAGTAAATATTTTGCAGTTACTAAAAATAGTAGATTTATATATAATACTATTAAAAAAGGTATTTTGAAAGTCTTATATAAAAAGAAAATCCATTTTGAAAAAAAGTAATAAAAACTCAAAAAAATTGTAAGTAAAATTAACAAGATTTAGATAAATTATAGCAAACATTATTTTATATTGAAGAAATCATTTTAATTTATTTTAATTTATTTTAATATATTTTATGTTATAGAATTAACCTTATATTATCTTTTTAATAGTTAATAGGAAATGCCAATTTTATTTAAACGCTTTAAGATAATTTAACTACATAATTTATTTACATTTTTTAATTTCCTCTTTTGACATTTTTGAGAGCTTTATTTGTAAATTTTACTATTTAATTCTCATTTTTATTTTCCTTATTATTATTAATATTGTTTGCGTTGTCTGTCAGATTATCCAAAAATAAATTTTTAGATGTGGGTTTCTAGTTTTTAACGAGCTCTAAAGTTCGTTATATCAGCAAGTTTCTCCAGTTCACAATCCTATTTCAACCTATTAATTACTTCGTTGTTTCTAAATGAGATCGATTTTTTCTTTTTCTTATTTGTTATTAGAATTGGCTATCTTCACTACTTTTTTTTGATTTTTTTGAATTCATCACAATTTTTTCATAAATATCTTTAACTCTTACAAAATTACACACTTTTCTTACCTAGGAATTTATTATAGTTCTAATTGAGGTTTTTTTCTATTTCCATTTTTCATTAAACATGCTTTAATCTATTAGATCCAATTGACTTTAGACTCTTCAAGCTTTATAGGATATTCTCATTTTATTGGCTTTGGTCGTGAATTCTATGTACATAAGAGTTCGTCTAGTGAATTGATCTTGCTAATACTTTCATTAGAGTGTCGAGTTCCTTCTTCTTATTTGCTTTTCTAAGTCTTAAAGTACCTTGCGGCCAGTGCTAGATCTGTTCGACTAACTTTTCGTTCTCCTTATGAATTTTTCTAATTTAAAACCATTTTGATGATCTGCTCCATACTCATTTTACCAGAAAGGTTAAATTGAATGACCTTCCACTGTAGGACCTTTTGGTGTAGGATAGAATTCATCTTTTTCCGCGGCTTTTTCTCCGATGTTGGCATTGTAGAATATGCTACTTCTTAGTCGGACAGGAATGAATCCCTTTCTAAAATCCGGCATTTTTTTAATAATTTTTATTTTCATTTATCAAAATTTATTCTTTTGCTTACTCTAATTTATAATCTTTTTTATTATCCCAATTTTATAATAAACTGTATTTTTATTCTGTTAATAATTTATCTATTTATAACAAAATATGCTATTAATTATTTTTAAACTAAATTAAACATTTCTTAGCTAACAAAAATGATTTAGTAAGCTTGTACTTTATTTAGAATTAAATAATACTAATTAGCTTAAATTTCTTTTTATGATCGGAAGAATAAAAGCTTTTATATGAAATATTAAAACTCTAAGATTATTTAACTATTTCAATCCAGAATTATGAAATAATTAAAAAAAAGTTAGCTAATTTAGATTTAACTTACAATAGAGATATTTAAGTATAAATTAATATCAAAAACTTAAGCAATTTTTGTAAATTTACGTCCTCATTATTTTTTAAATATGCAAACTATTAGAGAAATACTTTTACTTTTTTATTTCAAAATTTTATCATTTTTATATAATATAATATATTTAAGGAAAAATAATTTGCAAACTTAAAAGATAGTTATTACTCCTTATTCAAAAATGCTTACCAAAGCATATCTATAGAGAAAATTAATTTGATTTAAAATTTACTAATATTTGTAAAAATTCCAATGAGCTTCACTCTTTAATATAAATAACTATAAAAAATTGTCTTAAATTTAATGATTTTTTATTTAATTAAATACACAGAGAATATTTATTTTGCTATTATGCTAATATTCAAAATTTTATAATAATAGCTTATAATCAATCAAACTTATCAAAGTGCTAATCTTATTTTCAAAAAATTTTTAAGTTTATAAATCTTAAAACTATCAGAAAATTATAGATTGATAAAACTATAATTATTTAAATAAAACATGGTAACCAGATAAAGCATTAAGAAAACAAAAATTATCATTCATTTAAAGGATTGATTAATTATAATATTTAAATTAAAAATTAAAATATTCCATAAATACTTTTCTCATAAGAAAAGGTATTAGAATTGTATTTAAGGATATAATAATTCATATTTAAGTTAATTTTACTTTTTAAGACATTAAAATTATATTTCTGACGTTAATAATTTACTATAATAAACTATTCCGTAATTTCCATTATGTGAATAAAAAATAGCTTTTATTGCAAATTTATTTTAAAATTGATATATGAGTAATGTAGTTAGTCTAATTACCAATCTTAAATCAATCAAAAATTATAAAGTACATTTTTTTAAATTTTCGTCAGCAAAATTAAAGCTTTTAGATTATAGTTTAATAAGATTGATAGATAATGTAATCGACTTTTTAAATTGATAAAGTTAGGAACGATCGAATAAATTATAGTGATTCCACCTTCAATTAGGTTCATCACATATAAATTTTTAAATTTATTTAAAATAATTTCTCAAACAGAAAGCTTCACTGTTTTACTCGGTTTTGTGTCAAGTTTTAATGAATCTGACATTATTTTTTCTGCTTTCTTGATTAAAGATAATGAATTTAAGATAGGATTATTGCAAATATATATTAATGCCTATATCTTTAATTTTATTCAAATTTCTTTGCTAATTATTTTTCTTTGAGTATCTTAATTTGATAAATGTTGCATATTTGCTAAATTTCTAATATTATAGTAAAGATAGTTAATAAAAATTAATTTTAATAGATTTATTAGTAAATCGATAAAAAATTAGTAAAGTGTTAATTTATTATTCCTGAAAAAATAAAGAGAGTGTAATTAGTTAAGCATAACTTCTAAATTATATTTAACTTCATTTTGTGAGTAACCGAAAATAGAAAAAATATTTACTATTAAGATAATAAAATCCATCTAAATTTGTCGTATTTTTAGCTCATATTTATAATTAATAGAATTACAAGCAAATATTGATTTCCCAATTTTTTAAAGAAAAATGTTAATAATACTAATAGAAGTAAACTTTAAAATAGAATAAAGTAATAAAATATTTAAAATATATGCTTTTATCTTGTAATTATACTGAAATAAATGATTATAAAAGAGATATTAAATATAATTGTTGAATATTATATTGATAGAATATGTATGAGATTAAATAGTATAAGTTTAGAAAGGATAATATTACAACAAAGGAAATAATTTTGATAGAAAAGATTCCAAATAATAGCTGTGCCTTCTTCATCTAATTAAGCGACTCATTTTTATAGATGATAAAAAGACGAAAGAAATGTTGATTCTCGCGAAAATTCTATATCTCCTAACTTAAATATGATAGATGAATCAATCACATAATTAAAATATATCCATATATCTAATATATATAATTAAATATAAATGTGACATTAAAAAGCCGTACAATTAATCGCTCTTTCCGTATTTAAAATGTAAGATTAAGAAAAATATTTATATATTATCAGCAACATAATTAAAATAATTCTAATAAATCATTAAGATAAATTATGAAAAAATGAAAGCATAAAATTAATAAAGATATATCGATAGTAGATGAAAAATATGGAGCAAATATTTTTAATTGATTGTCTTATAATTAAATTAAAAACTTATCATAATAATAAGTAAAAAATATGCACTTTCAATAATATTAATAAATGTATTAAATAAATTATTTTTATTTATATTTTTCTAAATTTTTACTTGAATAAAATAGAAATAAATCTTACATTAGAAGAAGATTGAATTTATAAATACTAATAGAATTTTAGAAGAAAAATATAAAATATTAATTATTATTTTTTTAATGTTTTAATGTATTTTTATAAGAGAATAAATAATATTTGCACTATGAAGATATTATTTTTATTTCATTTATGAAAGCTTTTTTCTGAAACTTTTTATAGTAAAATATCTTTTGTAATCTAAAGTTTTATTATTTATAAATAAATAAAAGAAAATGATTACTCAAGTAATATTTTATTAATTTTTTTAGTATCTAAAATATTAAATTAATTACGAGAAGTTATTTTATATAGTATTATAAATAGCAAATTTAATTTTTTAGGCAATCAGCATTTTTTAATACAATTATATTATAATATTTCAAACTTTTTTTGTAATATCATTAACGTAAATTTGTTTTAATTTATTTAATTTTTGATTTAATAAAAAGAGGATAGCTATACTCTGCCTTATTCGTAAATTATGAAGGAATATATCGATTTAACTCTTTAATCTGTGAAAATTTAGTTATGATAGGGTTTTTTAAATTAAATTTACCTTTATATATAATTATTTTTCACAAATCTCTTGATATTTTACAAAAATAGAGAAATTAAAATTTCTTCATTTAATCTCACATTTTAAGTTTATTTTTAAATTAAATTAAATGATGATTTTAACCTCTCATTTTATGCTAAAGAGCTGAGAGGGATCTGTTTGTAATTTATATAAAGGCAATGCTTCTCTTGAATTTACCAGTATTCTTGTGGATTTTTTTCTATGTAAATTTCCTTTTGAGTAATGAAGATGCGTCATTTCTTGCCATAATTTTTTTGATTTTTGTTATTAAAATTTTTTTAATCCTTAGCATCATTTAAGAAAATGATAGATAGATCCACAGTAGTAAAATTTCTTTCTTGGTTGTTTTACTATAGCTATTTTAGGTTTTGTGCAGCATGGACAGGATGCCTGCACTTTTTATTCCTAAATCATTTCCACTTCATGTATTTTAGGCTTTAATTCGGCTGTTACTCCTGGAAATTCAATTTTCGATTCTTTTAGTTTTGTCAATTCTTCCTATAGATAATATATTGACACCTGAATGTTTTGAAATTCAATCGGTTCTTAAGAAATTTAATCCACTTGCTTTCTTAACAGAGCATTTTCGTATCTTATAACGTCCACTACTTACATAATTCTTCTACATCATATGGGACATTTCAAACATCATCAAACTCAACCTAGTTATAGACTTCATTCTAAGCTTTAAACAGTCTTATTTTTTTGGGTTTTTATGTTTTTTTATTTCTTCGATCTATCCAGAAGAGTGTTGATTTTTTCCTGGCTTCATAAGAGGGTTTAATAAGTGGAGATACTTCCTTTCTTCTTTTTGTTTTCTTCTTCGGAGCCAAAAAACCCTTTTATATTTCTGCCATTTTATACATTAAGAAAAATATATTTAATATTTATTAGAATTAAATATAAAATATCTATTATTACTATGTTATTTTTACATTAATTTAGATAAATGGAAAATAAATATTTCTAATAAGTAAGAAACAAATTTTAAGTAGCATTAGAAAAATATTCCTTATTGTTACTTACAAAAATATATTTATTTTGCTTTTATTCTATAAATTAAAGAAAAATAAACTATTTTATAATTTAAAACTCTGCTAATGAGCATTTTCATTTATTTCTATATAAAGTGCTTATAAAATAGAAATATAGTAATTCATTTTAGTATTTAAAACAAATTTTAGATAAAAAAGAATAATTTTGCTTAAACTAAAACAAAGGGAAAGTATATAAACTTTGTAATACATTTTTAATTAGAAAATTGATTATAATAGCTAAAAAGATTAAAGAACAATTGTTAATTTTAAAAGAAATATTTGATTCGATAATTCTAATCAAGTTTTTATAGTAACTTATTTAATATAAAATTTGTTTAGGTAGAGCAACTTAAAAAAGTGAAGCTTGAAAATCCTGATTATAACTAGATTCCTTGCTGGTGTTTCAAGATGAGACGGTTGTGCGTCCTTTAATTCCTTACAATATTAATTTTAAAAGCTTTGCTCAAACTTCATGTAGATTCATAGTTTTCCCCCAACTATTTCGGGAAATTCTCTTTCAAAAAATGCTTTTCACTTTTCTCTCTTGCTATTCTTATTTAAACCAAAAGCATTTCAAGAAATTTACTCTTATACTAATTGCAACCTTGAGCAATTGTCATGGATGAACAAGTTTTCTCTCGATTGAACTAAAAAATTATTGATATTATTCTCATTAATAAAGGATAATATTACATATAATACATAGTAAATGAAATGTCTAAATTGAGAGTATTATTTAACTTTAATTTTTAAATTTAGATAATCTATTATTAATTAAGATTAAATAAATTAAACGAAAGTTTAAATTCATTTTCGATATTTCATATGGATATACTATTTTTTAGAAATTGTAGGAAATAGTATTAGCAAAAATAATAGTAGTAGTATAAAAAGGTTAAAAAGATAAATCCTTGGCACTTTCTAGATAAATTCTAATAAGAAGAGATAAGAAGGTCAAAGTTATTGGAAGCTTTATGTTACTATTTTAAAAACTTTACAAATACAAAAAAGTGATTAGGGATGATAATTTACGTCATCTGTAAAGAAAAAATGTCTTCGAAATTATAAAAAAGCAAATTTATATCTTATTTTTATAAAACCATTTAGCCCAAACTAATCAAAATTTTAGCTGTTTAGAAGTTTGTATACTAATATGATAAAATTATAAAGCTTTTAATAATTTATAATTAAAAGTAACAACAAATTTAAATAATGCTTTGTAAGATGTATAAGAATGAATAATAAATATCCTATATAAAAAAGAACTAAAAATTATATAAAAGTTAATAAATCTTAATTGTGATATTTATTTATAAATTAAAGTTTAAATTTGGAAAAAATAAAAAAAGTATAACTTCGAATTTTAAAGTATCATAGAAATTTGAATAATATATTCTTTTCAATAATTAAATATATTAATTCATATTCTATTTTATTTTGAACTATCTTTTTAAGCTTTTTATCTAAAATTAAAAGAAATTTTATTATTTTATTATAAAAATTTAGATATATTTTATTATTGATAATAACTTGCTTAATGATTTGATCACGGAATAGTCTCATTTAAACAGAGTCTGCTTAGAAATTTACGACAAAGTTTAAAAAATAAATGGTTAGAATAAAATGAGGATAAATTAAAAAGCCAAATTTAGTCGAAAGATATTTTGGACTCTGATTCTACATATTTAACATAGATAAACTCTACATTTTTATAAAGAATCTTATTTATTATATTAAAAACTATCTTCTCATAAACAAAATCAACTATATAAAAGTAACTAAAATACATAATTAAGAAAATAAAATTAAAAAAATTAGTTCTAATAATTTAGAATTTTTATAAATGTTATTGCTTTGACTCTCTTCTTCCAATTTATCTTTTTACACATTTAAAATGTAAGAATAATGCGATCTTCGAATTCTTATTTAACTGATTTTTCAAATTATTTTTCTCGTTTTTATTATTCATTTTATAATAATATAATAATAATATATTAACGTGGGGTCACCTTTATTTGGTTTAAAACAAATTAGAATATGTAAAAGATGTTTTATCCTCAATAATTTCGTAGTTGAATTCTTCTGGCTTCTCTGGATCGTAAATTCTTATTACTTTCTTGTTTTCTCCTCTCGTTAATTATTGTAAGTCAAAACCTTACTATCGTCTTTCGAATCGTCTCAGTGCATCCGTAATCTTTTTAGCTTCTAAGTATGGTTAAAATCTTTTTTTTCTAGTATAGTCTTCCATTTGGCATGGAGTAAATCTTAAATAAGTTGTAAGTGCCTTTTTCAATTGCTCAATCTTACTTTTATTAAAACTTTTAACAATTTTTTATCGTGTGGCCATATTTTTTGCAGTATCAGCACCCATTTTTCTCTTTATATGAAGATTTAGGATGATTTTTGCTTTTCACTTGATTTCAAATTAATTTATTTGCTAATCTATATTTGCTCCAATTGATTAAATCTCTGATCCAAGTTTTTTCTTAAACTTCTTTCGATTGTATGGAATTACATTTCCGACTATTAGGAGAGGGTTCATTAATTAATTTCTTGTTTGAGATTCTATTTATTGATCAATTTTTTGATAGTTAGCATAAGAGATTAAGTTATTTATTTAGATCTTAAACTTCTTTTGTTAATTACTAATTGTCCAGTTATAGCATGTACAAATATTACTTAAATCGGTTTAATTATTCGGTTGTGTTAAAAAAGTCTGTTATTTCTTAAGAGATATTTTATTTTATAAAAGTTCACCAATAAAATATCATAAAGCTTATTATTAAAATAAAAACTGTGAAATTGTTGTTTCAAGTAAATCTGTCTTTTTTATGTCAATTTATTAAAGAACTATAATTTTGCCAAAACTAATATATTAAATATTTAAATAATTCTATGTTTATGCTAAATTTTGCTATTCTATTTTGCTAGTAATATTTAACTTCTCATATGAAATAAGTTTAAATTCTAATGAGTATTAAGAATTTTGTTATAATAAATAAATAATAAATAAATATTATTATGGAGCGCATAGCTCCTCGTTGGCGCGCAGCTCTTTCAGTATTAATATTTAATATTAAAAGAAATGTTCTCGAAAGCTTGATTTCATTCTTTTCATCCATAGAGTCACTTCAATTTCTCCAAATGAGGAATCTTCTTATTAGAAATTTTTCTTGAATCTTGAGTCAAATGCTTCAGCTCTTGAATAAGGTCCAAATAAGAATTAGTTATTAAGTTATTAATTAGAAGGCCCGTCAGTCAATTTTTCATACTGTTAGAGAGAACCCTCGGGGTAAGTTAGGTATGTTTTAACAGAGCTTATCCACCCTTCCCCATAGTCATCTAGTACGAGATTACTCGCATGCAGTATACACTACACCAGATTACCTACTTGTTCTCCTGATGCAGCCAACATCCATTTTATATTATAAATAATAATCTAAACTTTATTTTAATTATTTAATAGCATAGAAAAACTATTTATATAACTGCCTCACTAATCAAATAAAATAATTTATTATCTACTTTGTTATATAAAACTGTAAATGTGTAGAATTTTGCTAAATAATATAATATATAAACTAATTATTGCGTGATAATTGCTTAAAAGTTTTCAGTAATTAGTAAAATCTTTCATTTGATACTTCCTATTTTTTTGATTTTTATTGAAAATTATTTTTAAATACTTAATCTATATTATATATCTTTAGTCTTTTATTTATCTTAGCATATAAAAAAGTTATTTGAAATTTACTATCAAAAAATATTTATCATATTGATAAAATCTATTATAGATAAATTTTTATAATTAGAATAAAACCAAGACTTTTTTATCAAAAGCATCTAATTATTTACTCTATGTCAATGTTTCAGTAATTTAATTTAAATTGCAAGTTTATCTTATTACTAGTGAAACTAACGGCACTAATAATATTAATTTCTTTTAAATAACTTAATATAATATTTAAACTTAGTATTTATCTTGTTTTAGATATAATTATTAATTCATTAATTTTTTTAAATATATCTATATTTAGCTATTACTTTCACTTCTTTTGTCTAAATTTTCTATTACTTTTAGATAATTTTACGTTTATGATTATTAACTCAGTTTTATTTATCTTATTCATTTAAATATTAAAACCACCCTTATTTTATCAAATTATAATTTCTAGGTATTTAGATACATTTTACTATAATAAATTTCATTTCATAAGCAATTTTTATTATTCAGTTTAAAATATTGATAAACCACTACCTTTAATATTTTAAATTTTCCTAATAAATTAGTTTTTGCATAATCTAGATAAAATAGTCTCATTTGTTCATTATCCAAAGTTTTTAAATAGTTTGTTGCAATAAAAAGAATTTGAAACAATCAATTAACTTGATTCAAATTCAGTTTAAATTTGTTATTCTTTAAAACTTTTCTATTTATTCGATTTCATTATTCTCTTAATTTTAAAAACTTTGATTTATTTTGAAAATTTCAATAAAACTAGCTATTATAAAAACTTTTTAAGGACCGAAATTAATTTCATTTAACTAATAAAAAAGATATAGATAAACTTCATTTCCTCATATTTTAAAACTTTTCCAATATTACTATAAATTATTTTCTGATTCTCTTTTTTATTTTCATTTTAATAAGCATTTTTAGTATTAATACCAATAAGGAAAAAAATCTTGTATCTTTCATATTTTAAAATATATTCTTCTTGTGCTTTTATAAAATTGTGTTATTAAAGATTATTATTGATAAACAGCATTTAAAAAATATTAATCATAATTTAAAGATTTTTTACTTGATAACTTAATTAATTTTATTTTTCTATTTTTAAGTTAATAAATAAATTCAGACCCTGAATTCGAGAACTAAAACTTGAAGCAACTACAAACCAAAAAAGCTTGCAAAGGAAGGAGAATGAAGAAAACCTTGATGATAAGTAACCAGTCAGAAAATAGTTAAATAGCAAAC
Organism: Loxodes magnus; assembly: GCA_946699065.1. Lineage (NCBI taxonomy): Eukaryota > Ciliophora > Karyorelictea > Loxodida > Loxodidae > Loxodes > Loxodes magnus. The sequence continues at coordinate 180,885 of CAMPDV010000357.1, read as the reverse complement.
TAATTAATCTTTCATTTCGTAATCTAATTAATATTAATATATTAATATTTAAACTAAAAAGATTTTTGGGTATCTTTAATTTTAAGAATTTCTTCTTCCAATTAAAGACATTTAAATTTAAAAGCTTCATCTCATCATTTCCTCTTCATCAGCATTTCTTATCTATACATTTTTTGATTATTCCTTCTTTTCCATTTTAAATAGCTTCATTCTTTGATCAAGTAGCAATCAGTAAAATATTTTGATTTGTTAATCTATCTCTACTGCTTGACTGCTAGGAAGCATACTTATATAAATTTAATCATAAAAAATAAAAGTTTTATTTCAAAATTTCCAATCTTAAACTATAGTTATTCCCTTATGTCTGATTAGTAGTTACATTCAAAAGTGTCATAATCTCCACAGATAAATTAAGGACTATCAAAAGGGTAATGATGATCTTAAAGATCTTTTCGAAAATTTAACGATTGGTTTCTGAGCTTATATTCTTATAATTTCTCTTCTAAATGATTTTTTTAGCTTAGTTAATTCCTGGAAATTAATATAGATTTTGAAATTATTCAATATATATTGTAGCAGTAGGTATTCTATTAAATCTTTAGGTTGCAGCTGTATAAATTTATGTTAAATTTACATATTTATATGTTTAGAAAATAATTTTAAACTGTAATTATGTTCTGAGTTATCCAATCATAGTATGCAGACATGTTTTTTAAGTTGATAAAATACTGATATCCTTCTTTCCAATTAGTTTAAAAAAGCGTACCAATAGTTGATTGGAATAATCAATATTTTCTCTTCATATTTTTTTTTTAATTTAAAGAATCTCAGAGTCAAAATGTGCTTAAAGGACATTCAATTCAGATCAATATAACACGATTCATTAAATGAAGATTTGATGATTAGAATGCTTTCCTTGAGGGGAATCATATATTTGATTCTATCTTACTCGTTACAGCAGAGATTCCTTTTTATGCATTTCAAGGCACTAGCTCGCTCCATATTCAGCTTTTGAAATAGTGAAAAGTCTACACAAAGTTTTGAAAAACCAAGGAGTCTCATTTTATACCCAAGCAAAGAAAATACAGATTTTTTCATGCAGTTGAATACCTAAAGACAGTTTCCTTACAGTTATCTCTAAAATTTCTTTTTTAAGGCAGAAGTACTACAAATATGTAACTTATAATTTTTAGATGATTGGTTAATTACTAATCTTCAGATTTAATTGTAATCGTTGTTTTTATTCTTTTTTAAAAATTAGCTAGCTTCGCACTTAGGTAATTGAAAAATTAATAATCAGAGTATAAATTTTGGAGTTTAGTGTGCTTTCAGAGATAAATAGTTAATATTTAGTGATATTTTAATAAGTACAATAAGATAATAAAAATTTAAAATTCTAAATTATTATAATTTTTACATTTTTTATATATTTAAACATCAGTGTCCTGCATGATAATACAGTGAGGAATTGCTAAAGATAACTATTATGCATGGTTTTTAAAAATATCTAATAGTAATCTAACATTATGTTGTATAATCCCTAGATTGAAAGTAGTAATGGAGGAAAGTAGAAATGAATTTACATTGTAGCTATGACGAGCTGGATGATTTATCCTTAAAAATTATATCGTCAGAGAGAAAAAAAGATATGAGATACCTTTTGGCTGCAGTAATAGAATCTTCTCCTCCCTCCTTTAATAATGTTGTGCTGTTTTTCAATTTTATGTAACTTAACATTTAAATAGCTTTAGATAGTTTCTGAACTTTCAGAGCTATACGAGTTCTATAATTATACAAATAATGAAATAATTCAAAATAAGTTTTAATAAGTACAAGCTTTTCAAAGTGGAGTTAAAGCGAATAATATTAATCCTAGAAGTATTTTAAGAGGAGTTGTTGTATTTATGATTAAAGGAAAATAAGTCTTCGTCATATGAAATACAGTTTTGAGTAGCAATCGATAAAAAAAAATTTAATCTCAATTATGTCGAGATAAAAAGACATAAATTCAAATAAATACAGAGCCCTTGAAATCTTGTATTGCTTTGAAAAAGCGAAATAAAAAAACTAAATATTTTAGACGAAAGTTACAAGCAAAAAAGAAGAGCTCTATAGTTGATATAAGATAGAGAATCAGCACATGAAATGAATAGATAATGAACAAGTTATAAGATCTAGAAGAAGTATAGAAAGGTAATTAAAAACGATCAGTAAAGCTCTGAAAATATCTAGAGTCAATAATAGTTTGAATCAGGGTAATAAAGCTTAAAAACATTTAATATGAATTAGGGATAAATAAAAGATCCTTTATCAAGCCTAAAAAGTAGACATATTGTTCTCTTAAAGCTTTTTCAAAACACTTTTACATCTCTTTTTACTTTCTTTTATTTTTCTTATTTTCTAATGATTAAATATTATATATATATAAAATGGCTTCTAAGAAATAACAGAACTTTGAACAAAACATTTAAACAGGAAAATTCTCTAAAAAATAAAAAAAAGAAATAATTACAATGAGTGAAAGTGAGAAATATGATTGATATGACGAACATTAACCACTTGGAAATCCAGAACTAAAAAAACTTCCGACACAAACTCAAATAGAAATATTATCTAAGTCATCAAAAGAGTTTATGTTTAAAAATAGATACCTCACTGATAAAGTAGGAAAATTAGAAAAACTAATAACGTCTTTACTTGAGAAACAATATTAATAATCATAAGAAATAGAAAACAAACTAGAACAAAGAATTCTTTAAATTTAATAATAAATTCAGGTTACGCCATTTTCGATTTAATAGAATTAATCAGATCCTATGGAAATAGAAAATGAAGCCTCAAATTAAAATAAACAGTAAACGTTTATTTAAAATAAGTAGTAAATTTAAATTAAATAAGTGTTACAGGAATTATAGTTTAAAAGAAGAATAAAATGCTACGTGTGCAATAAATAACACCAATGAAAATACTGCTACTAACTAAGCGAAATTTAAAGAAAGAATAAATAAGATATTTTTAGAAAACTATTTAGGATATATCCAACATAAAGCGGAAAAATTTATAGAAAAAAATTCTTTAATTCAAATCTTAATCCTTGGATAAATAATTAGGAACGCTACATGCAAGATGAAGACTATTCAGAGTATTAAAGGATGGTGCGCTAATGAAGTGCTACACCGCCTAACTAAGCTTAGTAAGAATTCAAGACAAACTAATAGAGACAAGCTGATAGAATAGGTCAGATGGCTGATTACTAAGGCTTTAACAAAGCTTTTTAACTTTAACTTTAACTTTATGGATGATTTTCAAAGATATATAAAATATTTTATTATTTTTATATATTTATATAATAAATACATTTTTTTCAAAGTTTTTCAGCTCTAAAAATCTTTGGTAGTATAAAACTCTGAACAAAAAGAAAAAATAAAATTCATCATTTTTTATTACTTAAATTCTATTCATAATTCTATATTTTTTCTTAATATTAACTTCATTTTCTTTTTATTCTTTCAATCTTGAAATTTTATTAGATCAATTTTATTTTAAACTGCTTGAAACTTTACTTTTGCTCATCTTTTTTTATTATTTTTTTAAATTATTGTTTAGATTTAAATTTAAATTTACACTTACTAAATTTAATCATTTAGCTTTATTCATATCTAAAATCTTCTTAAAATTATCATGGCATAAAATAGCATAGTATAATATAATTAATCAAAGTGGGTTCAATTTTTATTAATTCTTCGCAAATTAAAGGTTTATAAAAAAATAATAAGATTTCGGAACTTGTCTTGCGTACTAGCTGCCCTTTGATATTCTTGTCTTCTCCAGGTTTGAGTCGGCAAGTTACATAAGAAAACCTTTTCATATAACATCACAGAGCATTGTAACTATTACGTGAGGCTTGCCTCTTGTAGTTCTTCTCACTTCTTGCAGCATCTTGAATGTTGAGGATAACACCACAAAAATATTTTCCTTCAAACAACGAAAGGTTATTCCAAATCAGATCTTTAAAAGGTGTGAAGATTGATTCCTCCCTATTTAAATTGAAATTCAATGTCATATTTTCGTATACACAAATCTAAAGCCAAATTTTTCAATTTTAAATTATTTTTTTTCTTTTAAAATCTCATAAACATTACTCTTACAATAAATTAATGAAATTATAATTTCAAATTTTTAAATAAAAATTGATTTAAATTCTTTTTTTCAATTTTTCTTTAATTAAAAAAGTATTGGATCTTTTAAATTAATTAATTAATTAATTTTTATTTCCTCTAACTTTTAAAATTTGCATTTTAAAATTTTCCTTTTTAAATAGTTTATTTTAATTTTTTAATTTATTTAGTTTTAATATTTTTTATTCATCTCAAAATTAAATTATTTAATCATTCCTTAAAATTCTCTTTAGTCTAAAGCACAAACAAAATAAAAAAATATTTAAACATTTTAGAACTGTATTATGGATGTTATTAATTTATTCTGTTTAATTAATTACTATTAATATAGCTATTGTTTTTAATATCTAACTATTTAACTTAAATTTATCTAGTTATTATTTATTTAACTATTATTTTTTAATTACAGAAAATAATAGTACTTTTTAACTAAAATAAAGAAACTCTAAAAAATTTGCTTATTATTTTAAAAATTTAGTTTTAAAATTTGTTTTCATCCCTTTTATAAATAAAATAGAAGTTACTTGTGTTAATTCTCTGATCTTATCTACTATGAATATGAATTTAGTTAAAATATTAATTGCTATATCGTAATCTTGATTTATCTAGCTGGTTTATGAAATTACCTTAATGAAGAATATTACTTTTTAAATTTCCTTTTAAACTTCCAAAATTGCTGGTAAACCAAATTTAATAGAGATTTAAAAAGCTTTTGGCAGTCATTTATCGATGCTATTAAACTTTTATAATTATTTTATTTATTAAAATATTTTTATTTCAAGCATCTTATATAATTATTTGTCTATAAGTCATTATAAATTTTTTTGGATGCTTTCATGTTTTAATCTGATGATGCTATACTTTATAATTATTTAAGTCTTATATTAAATACTTCATCATGATTCGTACAAATAATCTTTTATGTAAGTTTATAAACTCTTTTAAGGCATTATAAGAAAAATATATCCACATAGATATTATTTTGCCAGACACTAATTCATAATCGAAAGGCTACGGAAAATTTATACATTAATAAGAATTTATTTAAAAAATAAAAAAGGTTTAGTAAAAGAGATTAATTATTTTGGAAAAAAATAGAAAAATTAAAAATAAATTTTATTGTAATATAAGTTAAAAAAATATAAATATTTAGTAAATTAATCAATATACTAATTATAAAAATTATTATGATAATGTATTTAAATAAGGAGTATCATTCCTTCCACAGTGAATTACTCAAACTCTAGTACTAAGAAGTACCCCACGTACGGAAAACAAGCAAAAATCAGAATACGAGTCAAGATGGACAAGATAAGAGAAGCATCAAATAGCATCAATGTTGAAAGATATCAGATATTAGAGTTTCTTAAAATAATCCTCTGATTATGGCCTTGTATAAGAAGAAATCTTCAAATAAATTCTATCAATAGTGAAATTTTCATTGAAAAATGTATTAAAACTATAAAAATTTGATTCAATGAAATGAGCTATTAATAATCAAAGTTTTATTAATAAAAAAAACTAAAAAACTTATTAAAAATACAAACTTTAAATAAATAATTAAAAAAATAAAAAGCTTAAATAAAAAATAAAAAATAATTTAAAAATTGTTCTTGTCCCCAGGGTCTCTATTTAAAATTAGTTTATTTGTAGATTTATATTTATTCTATACTGAGTTTCTTCTTTTATAACTACTATTTTAAATTGGATAAAAGGTAATAAGATATATTCAAATCTTCTTAATGATTGAGACAGAAAAAACGAATCTAGTAAAATTTTAAATGAATTTAAAAATATTAAAAGAAAAAATGCTTCAAAAATAAATTAACCCCTTTTCCCTTTTTCCCTTTTTCATATATTCTTATTTTTTAATTCACTTTCTTTTTTCTAGATAAAGATTTTGATATTCTCTCTTTTTTTAATTCAGAATATTTTTTTTTTTTAACTTTTTTTCGTTTTTTTATTTAAAAATTAATTTTGTTTTATTGAAAAATATTATTTTAATTATTTATAGTTTTTTTAAAGATTTTAATTTTAAAATAAGTTAAAGCTTTATACGAGTTAGACATTGAGTTTTGTCTTATTTTACTATAATTTATAGTTTTTTTTGATAAATTAAAGGTATTTTATACTTTTTTAATAAATTTTATTTTTTATTTCAGATTACTTCCATTTACATATTTATCAATTTTATTGCTTATATTCTTTTATTTTTGAATAAAAATTGTGATTTTTTCTTTTCTATTACTTCCTTTTAATATATTTTTCAATATTTTAGTTTTTTTAGATTGCTCTTAATTATAAATTTTATATATTTTTGTTTTTTTATTGTAAATTTATATCTTTTACTTTTTAAATTTCAATCATTTTTGGTAAAAAATTTCTTGAATTCTAGATTTTTTATAATAATTTTATTTTAATAATATTAAGTAAATAATCGCGTTTTAGCTGGTTTTTTTATATGCTTTAAACGTACTAAAGGTTTTATATATTTTTTAATTCTAAAAATGTTTTCAAAATAAAAAATTAGAAAAATTTATTATAGTTTCACTACGCTTATTAAGTTAACCACTTTAAATTTACTCGTATTTGTTCTTATAAAATTTCTGTTGCTTCCTGCGAAATTGCCCATATATTTTTCTTTTTTTATTCGACTCAGTTTTCAAGATCAGTTCTTTTTTCTCTTCTAGTTCTATTAATTTTTACAAATGCTTAGTACGAACAGATTTATTACTTATTTTTAGTATTTATAATTTTTATTTTATATTATACTATATTATAATTTTAAAATCTTTATGCCATTTTCGAGTTGCCCTTATAAATTACATTTTTGGCAAAATTTATTGGTAACTGATTTTATTTTAAGTCTACAGAGCAATAATTAAAATTTTTATATAATAAGATAAAAATTATTTTTCAGTGTAATTAAGATTTAAAATGCTAGTAGAAATAAATAACTCTAATTAAAAACAGTAATTAGTAGCTAAGCATAAAATATGTAAATGTAAATAAAATACTTTTAGAGGATATTAATAAATAGGAGCTATTAAAGGTAAGTAGTTGATATATGAATTAGAATATAAATTAGAGTTATAAAGATTATATAATATGTTATAATATTAGTAATGAAAATGAATAATATTGAAATAGTTTATAAAAAGAATAATAATATTTAAAAAGCTTAATTCTTATATCTGCTTGTATTATATTATTGAATTTATAGATTCTAAATCAAATTTATTACCTATTAAAAAAGAAAAGAGCAACTATATCATAGTAACACTTTAACACTTTATTACATTTACTAGCATAGCAATAACTAACTAACTGAATGCTTATTTTACTATTATTTAAACTAATTATTTTGCAATTCATTAAACACACATAGAGAGGTGATTAGTCCTCCACACATCCCCTTTCTATTCAAAAATTACTAAAGCTATTTAAAAGATTAATAGAAATGATATAAAATCAAGTCTTCTAAACATAATTTAAGTATCAAAGAATTATTAATAAGATATCTAATACATCAGCAAAAAACTCTAACTATTATCAAAATATTACCTAAATCACTAATTCCAGCATATCCTATAGTGGAATCACTTTTTCATTAAAAAAGTGAAAAAAGTGAAAAAATATGATGAAACTGATCATATTTTTGATTACTAATACTATGCAGACATTATTGAGGAACTTGAAAGTCATAAAGCTTTTAAAGAAAAAGACAAGAAGAAACTAATTCTTTATGACTAAAACTATATAAACAAACATTTTTCAAAAAATCAAATTCCTAAAATAGACAAATTAATCAAAAATTTTCGTTCTAAATTACTAAAAAAGCGTATTGAAATGTTTGAACTACAAGATGAGCTTTTAGAAGAGTTTCTAGAAGGAAAAAAAGACAACGTTCATCAAGAAAATAAATAAAAATATATGATAGAGAAAGAACAAGAAGAAGCTTGATTGACATTTACAAATTTTTATCTTTCAACATATTTGTAATATTTATAGTCTAATGTATATTTATTGTAACTATGTCTCAATATTCTTAAATATTGAAACTATTATATTTTAATTAATTAAAAGTGAAAAAATAAGAAAATTAGCAAAGATCTTAAAATATAATCTAATGTATTTAGTAACTTTAAAATAAAAAATATATATAAATAAAAAATTAATTACAAATCAATCATTAATTTAAGATAAATAATTAAAACTGTTAAATATAATTTCTATCTCCGCTTATATCAGAAATTACTCTCCGAAATTAAAAGCTTACTAATTATTAAATTATTTACATTCTAAAACTAAAAAAACTACCTAGTATAAAAATCTAATATTAATCATTACAATGACATTCTTTTATCAATTATATTAGGCATTCATTTCTTTTCAAATCAATAATTACCCCTTATAAATATTACTAATATTACATTCTATATAATTTTATTACTCACTATGATTAAATATTACAAGCTCATATAAATAAATACAAGCTTTAATAAAATCAAAACCATCTATTAATTATTTCTTGCAGTCAAAAATTAAAAAGATACCTGAAATAGATTCTTACCGTCTGAGATAATACAATACCCTCTAATAATGATATAAAAATACGAAATACAATAGTTTATAAATAATCTTTGAATAAAAATATCTTACAATCTTAGATAATTAAAATATCTTACATTCTATAAATTAATCATTAAAATAACTATTCGCCTGCCGGCTTAATTGAAGTTTTAAATGTATAAAATCTCCTTTCCTGCATGTTCGTTCCTTGTGCTCTTTTTCCTGGACTTCTCTCTTTTTATTAGTCTGAGTTAAGAATTTGTTTTTTTTTCCAGATTTTCCCATTTCCCGATGGGAAGAATTCAGTCGCTCGCCATTTCAGTTGCTAATAGTTAATATTACTCCAAATATTCATTCTTATTCTTTTCTATTGGGGACATTTTCGCCATAGATGTCAAGTGTTGTTGCAAATGTAACATCTTTACCTTGCTCTAGGAAATATCTTTTCTTGCTTCTCTATTTCCATTGGAATCCCTTAAGAAGGCTTCTACAGGTTTTCTTCTAATTAATTTAAGTCTGGAATCTAATTTTACTCAGTTTTTCTCGTCTTGCTCTTGCATTACTCAAATATCATTCTCTAAATTTTAAATTGACTCATAGACTCCGACTTTAGCTCTTCGGTCTACCATATGGACTTCGTCATCATCTTCATGGTTTATCAGATCCTGACTTATTGTAAACATCTCTTCCTTCTGGAAGTTTAATTCCTCTTCGAGTTTTTTTATGTTTCTAATAAGTAGATGAATCAGCTGTTTCATCTGTTCAGAGTTCATTTGTTCTATTTCAATGTTGTCTAAATCAAAGGTAATAGGATCTATATTAAATTATCGTACTTTACCTTCTTCGTTTATTTTTTATTTCTTCATTATTATTTTTATCGATTCAGTTGAGTGGTCTCTTTTTTCAGTTTTCAATGGAGGCGTTGAGAGCTGTATCAACTTTTCTGTTCTGAATTTTTATCTCAGTTCCTGCTTGTTCTTTGATGGAAGAAGTCCGCATTATTTTAATTTGTAGGATTTAGTATTTTTTATTAGTTCTTCTAATTTATTTTGTTGTTCTGGTTATTTTTATTAAGAAGAGCGTTACGTTGAAGAAGACGTGGTGAGAATATTTGCTTCTGGTTTTCTCTCCTGTTCTGAGGAGGTGGTAAAAAAACCCTTCTTGAAACCAGCCATTTTTTATTATCATCTTACATTCTATAAATATTTAAAATATCTTACTCACTATGAATATTTAAAATATTTTGCATTCTTTTTTAAAAAGAAATACCCTCTTATTTTAATTTTTACCTCCTTTATTTGTTAATATTACTTGCTATATATTTAATAATTTACTTTCTAAATTTATTAAATTACCAGCTTAATATTATTATTTTACAATCTTCTTTATTTTTTACTTTCTATATTTAATTTTTACTCCCTTTCTTATTATTTTTACAGTTTTTTATTTTATTACATTCTATTTTTATTTTAATTACTTTCTATTTTTTAAAGTATTACTCCCTTTTGATAAATATATTACACACCTATTTAAAATTTACCTCCTGTATATTTATTTATAACTTTCTTAGAAATCATTTTGACCTTTATTTAAATTTTCTTACTTTCTCCTATTTTGATTATTTATACTTTCTAATTTTTATAAATATTTTACCTTCTTTTATTATATTATTTACCATATTATTCTCTTAATTTCTCGAAAACTAATTTTTTATTAATTACTTTCTATTTTTAATATTTACCTGCTATATTTTATCTTATTATCTCACTTCCTAAAATTTATATTATTACAATTCTTAAACTTTAGTTTTAGCTAAACTTCTTCCTTATTCTCCATTTTAACTATTCTATGTTAACTATCTATTTTTTCTTTTCCTCTATAAATTTCATAAAAATAATTGTCAATTCCTTCTAGTCTTTCTACTTTTGATTTTAGTTATTCAATCGTTTCTCCTTCCTCTACTGTTAAGTTTATTTCTTCTTAATTTTTAGTTAAAATCTTGACTTTTATTAGTTTCGGTTTTTGCTAGAAAGATAGCTCAATTTTAGTTTCTTCAAGATGAAGTTATTTGTTTTCTTATTCACCTTGACTTGATTAGCTTTTTTAGTTCAATAAACTTTTTTGATCCTCAAAGGAAACTTTTTTTGCAATTTCTTTTAGGGCACTAGTTTGAATCCTCTTTTAAGTATTCTTCAAGAATACAAATTTGGCATACTTGATGTCCACAAGAAAGAGTTACGGGAATTCGTATTGATGAGTCGAAATGAACCAAGCATGAGTTGCACTTGTTAGATTCAGCCATATTTATAATAATTAAAGTGAATTAAATAAAATAGTTTAAATCTATTTATGCTTAGTATTCTAAACAAAACCTTAAGAAAATAATAAGCTATTGATAGTTAGATAGTTATTATATAGCCTAAATCTATTATTCACAAGCTTATCCAAATTAAGAATTAATCTATTAACTTAATTAAGTATTTAGCTATTATTTAATTTATTTGGTTCCATATATTTCCAACTACTATCTATTTATACTTATGTACTCTATCATTTAGAACTTTAATGAAATAAATAAAACTACTATTATAGCTTTTGTACACTAATAATAGTTATCTATTTATAAAGCTTTTACTTATAATAGGAAGAATATACTTTTAGTATAATTAGTAGCTTTTTAAAGGATTATTTTGCTTCCTTAATTGTTTTATTTTGTTATGGCTTTTCTACTAAGCTAGCTTTTTTGTTTAGTTTCTATTTAGAAGATTTATATGTAAATTTAGATACTTATACCTAGGAGTTTAGAGACCAAATGAAAAGATAAGATCATTTAAAGTTAATAGATTTTAGAGAGAGGTTAATTTATTTAGAAGCTGATATAAAAAAGTTAGTTGATGATTCTAACTAGAAGAAATACTTTTAGGAATAATAAATGGCACATCTTATAAGTTAAGATAAAATCATACTTAGAATGTTTGATATCTAATAATAATGATTGTATAAACAAGCATCCGACAGTAGCGTGTTATGTCTAACTAGATAGTCATGTAATGAGAGGAGTTATTAACAAATAGTAGGTAATCTAAGTATAAGTAAGTATGGAATCTATTTTATGTTTTTTTATTTTATTTATTAAAATATAAAAGGTATTATACTCATTGCGAAAAACAACCTTTCAAAGTAATGTCGAAGCTTCACCTATTAGTTGCTATTCTTAGCATACCAAGTATCGTTCTTCTTTTATTTCTAAGCTTAGTATCTCTTTAATTTGCCAATTCTTATTATCAAGTTAGAAGCAGATCTTGCTTGCTTTACTCTTCCTGCCTCAATTTTTTATTATACCTCAAACCTTTATGGAAATTGAAGCCTTCCTAATTAAGGATATATTTTGCTTAAGGAAAGGAAGTAAAATAAATCAAATAATCTATTCTATCTGCTAGTAATTTAGCTGACGCTTCCGAAGGTAGGAATTTGTCCAAATATATTTTGAAAGGGTTAGCTTCTTTCTGCTAAAGGAGGAGAAGGAAGAATTGCTATTGCTTTGCATTTACGCTGCTACTATCTAGCACTTGATGAAAATTGAGTCATGCTAGTCTTTATCCTTAATGCTTTTATCATTACCTTTCATACTTCTAGCCAAATTTTCCATCAAGGAAGGAATTCTCTCGATTTTATCTCTTTATTAATTTCAGATCCACATTAAGGATAAACTTCTTACTATCAGCTTAATTAATTAATCTCATCATAAAAAGAAAGGCGAAATAGTTTCCTACAGCTGAACAACTCTCTTTCAGCGATTCAAAAACTCGAATTCTTGGTTTATTATTACTAAGTATTCTATTAAGCTTCCTTAGTCTCTCAAGTAAATCCACAGTTAATAAGGATTTTATTAATAACAGGGAAATAAACCGAAGTGCCTTCTTACAATTCTAGTAGATAGCTTTTTAGTCTCTTTTTTAAAGATATTGGGCTAACTTTCCATTTTATACATTTTAGCATTTTATTTCTTTAATAAGGTAGAAATTTTTCTTAAAATTCAATGAATTGAAAAAATAAAGTAAATAGAGAATTCTAGACTCTAGAGCTACTTTAATCTTTAAACATTTTACATTTATTTTTATTATCCAAATGGTTAACCAAAACTTACAATATCAATGCTATTATATAAGGAAATTTATAGCTAAACAAAGGTTATATGAGTGACTGGTATGTAAATTATTAAATCTTTATGAGTCAAATGAAATAAGTATTTTATAGACCATCATAAAGAAGATGTATAAGGAAATAATTTTCAATTGAAAATAGCCATATAGCTGATAGATCTTATTATATATGAATACTTAATATTCTATTTATTTTTGCTTAAGATAATTACACCAAATATTGCAAATCTTAAATAAATTTCTCAACTTTCATAAAGCTTTAGAACTGCAGTCTATAAGGATATAATGACTCTTATTCTTCCTATTTTTAATATCTCTTAAAATTATACTGGGGATTTCTTTGAAATTAAGAGATTAAAGATATCTCTTTTACTTAGGCACATTTAATTACAATGTAGAGTTCTTCAATTAATTAGCATATTTATTCAACAGCAATTAATTAAATTAAAATTATCAAAGGATGAGGAATTTCATATCTCTACTTTAGTAAAATTTTTTAATTTGATTCACCTTTGAAATTAGATAGATAATCCTAGGTACTTTTATCTTATTAGAGATATTAAATCAGTTAAATCTAGTAAATTATATGAATTTAGTTTTAAACCTTAGATGCATAATTAATAAAAGCAAACATTTTATATATGATATCCCTTTTTATATTATTTTACCTTATTTATTTTTATTTACTAAGCTTTAGAAGTATTTAATTAGTTATGTTGAAAGATTATAAAATCAAGTGCTTTAGCTAAATTGATAAACTTTTTATGTGGTTTTTACTTTGAAGCTTCTCCTAATAATTTTTACCATTCCTTAATGACTTAAATCTTTCTTTAAGAATGTTAATAAACATAGAATCTTATTTTCCTAGTCAAATTTTAAGATAATAATATGAAAGTTCTAATTCTCTTTCTTTACTATTTTATAACTAATAAGGGATTTCTTAATGGTAGCTTATTTATCATAATTAGTATATGAAGTTAATTTCATGAGTATTACTAGTAATGGGATATATTATATCCTAATATTCTTATTTCACTCCCAAATATTATCTAACCAACTCATGCTTATTCAATCTCTATTAGTTCTTTAGCTCTAATTTTTCTATTTATCACCTTTAAATTTACTTATACCATCTATATCATTAAACTTGTTTTCTCATTAATTTCCTTTCTTTTAGCCTAAAAATTACGAATTTCATTATTTACAAGAAAAAGCATTAAAAGAATTTTTAACTTACTTAAATTAGACTAAAAATAGAGAAGTGTATTAAAGAGTTAAGCTTTAGCTTACTCTTAAGCTAGCAAGTTAGATAGACAATTAAAATCTATTAATACTAAACTGTAACCTAAGTAAATAATCCTTTATTTTCCAATTTAATAAATAAGAAAGTATACCATTCCTGCATTTTATACTCTAAAACATAAAAAGAAAGCTAGTCCTATAAATAAAAGGATTATAGTTAACTATGAAGGGATAGTGAATTAATAGCTTTAGTCATTAAATAAGTTTGAGATTATATAGCTATAACTAAAAATATAAATGGATACTATTTCTTTATTTATATCTTTATTTAATACTCGAAGCATATTTCAAGCTCTTTAATCAGATAGTTATTAAAAAACTTATTAAGATTATTATTTACATTTTACACTAAAGAGAGACTTTAAATTCTATCTTCGTGGTATTTATTTAAAATAAGAGTAAGTATTTCTAACTTAAATAGAATCAGTATAACAAGGATAATTTCTATTGATAAGATGAGAAATATATGTCTACTGCAATAGTTTAGTGAAAGGAATATGACCAACTTTAATCACGCCAAAGTTTACATCTATTCGTAAATAGGACATTATACCAACAGCACGTCTATTTTTCAAATCGATTACTGCATGGTAAAGTGGGTCATTACTTTAAGAGCATTATTAAACGAAAGAAATATATTCTTATTTATCATGAAAAGGTCCAGAAAAAAGATAAGTGAAGTTTTTATCATCGGGAGATAGATGTATTGTATCATAAAGATATGATGCATGATCCACCGATAAAAGTTCAATCCTGCAATAACGACCTGTTAGAGTACTTTGTGGAGGCCACTACCGTGGAGTCCATCTTGGTACATCTTAGCCTATAGGTTGGCCATATTAATTTAAGCTCTAAGCTATCATGTTAATTTTTAAGATTATAAACTAAATATACCAAAGTTCAAGTATATCAAGTTTATATATTCGTTATAATATATAAACAATCTCTTATCTAATAAAAACAATTTATTAAGCTATTTATTTTCTATTTCTTTTCCATTAAAAAAACTTTTAACATTTTATAAAATTAATGAAAACCTCTATTTCTTCCTTTTTGAACAAGAAATATTAAACAATGAATCTTAAAAAAAATGTTAGAAAAATTTAAAAATAATAAATAGAAATTACATTTAAGTTAGCTAACTTTATAAACATATCTTTAAAGATTTAAAATTAAAATTAGCTATATTACCTAAAAATAAAATAATAGTCAAACGTTTTGAATTTATTTTACGAAAATTAAAAATTTTATTTATTTTGTAAAAAAAAATTAAAATTAAAATCGTCTCAATAAATTTGCTAAATAAAAAAGATTTAATAATAATTATAGTATAAATTACTAGTTAAAGTACACATTAAAAGGATTAAATTAAATTAAATTAAATTAAAAATTTTAAGGTTAATGGAGTGTTCCCTTAAAAGATCCATAACCCCCTGTATTACCTTTTACAGGGTCTCGGACTCCCCGGTGTCTCCACCCAAGTCACTTCCGAGCTTTCCGAACAGTCTTGGAGTTATCTTCTTACGTCATAATTAACCATCCGAGGAAGGATAAGCATGGTCAATTCATTTCAAATCTTTTTTCTAATTTCCTTATTTCCCTAGCATCTTCTTCAAAGATGATATTGACTGCCACATATGTAGCACTTTTTTTTAAAGTATTTTTCTTAAGTCATGGGTTGTTCTTCTATTATCATTGAATCTTGATTTTTTTATGGCTATTAGCTCTCTAATTACTCTAACCTTTGCTTAATTTCTTTAACTTGCTAAAAGGCATTTTCATATTTTTAAAAGTCTATTCCCATTTATTCATCTAGTCTAACAATATCGCATTCTATTTCTTGATATCTGTTATTAATATCCTATTTTGTAACAAATTCAGTGTGTGGCTTCTCATCGTCCACATGATCTTATAAATCTTGTTATAAACTGATAACATAATGCTCGAGATTCTCGACTTTATCAGTGTAGTCGAAAATAATCCCCACGAGTTATTCCTTGTCTAAATTCATTAGTTGATTAAATGTATGCCTCTTTTTAGGAATTTTTGTCAGGTAGTTATTTTTCTTCTGATATTTAGCAATATTTTTCTTTTAAATCTTAGTTGGTGTTTGCTAATTTTAGAAATATTGATCAGTAGTATTACGAGTAATCTTTTCGATAAGAAAACCTTTGTTCCAACTCTCCATCTTTTTATTTTTTATTTTTTTTACATTAAAAGGATAAATAAAGCTTATTGTTTTATTTTATAATTTATAAATTGGAGAAACAGATTAAAAATAGTAATTTTAAATAATCTATCTATTAAAATTTTATTTACCTGATAAAATAAAAGGAAATCGTAATTAGAAAAAATATATTTAGATGTATGTTTAGAAATAAGTTTATCAAAAGCAACATAAGTTCAATCTTAAAGAATTTCAAAAAATCTTTTTTAAAAATAAAGTTAAAAAGCTTTGTTAAAGCCTTAGTAGTCAGCCATCTGACCTATTCTATCAGCTTGTCTCTATTAGTTTGTCTTGAATTCCTACTAGGCTTATTTAGGCGGTGCAGCACTTCATTAGCGCACCATCCTTTAATATTCTGAATAGTTTTGGTCTTGCACTTAGCGTTCCTAATTATTTATCCAAGGATTAAGATTTGAATTAAAGAATTTTTTTCTATAAATTTTTCCGCTTTATGTTGGATATATCCTAAATAGTTTTCTAAAAATATCTTATTTATTCTTTCTTTAAATTTCGCTTAGTTAGTAGCAGTATTTTCATTGGTGTTATTTATTGCACACGTAGCATTTTATTCTTCTTTTAAACTATAATTCCTGTAACACTTATTTAATTTAAATTTACTACTTATTTTAAATAAACGTTTACTGTTTATTTTAATTTGAGACTTCATTTTCTATTTCCATAGGATCTGATTAATTCTGTTAAAACGAAAATGGCGTTACCTGAATTTATTATTAAATTTAAAGAATTCTTTGTTCCAGTTTGTTTTCTATTTCTTATGATTATTAATATTGTTTCTCAAGTAAAGACGTTATTAATTTTTCTAGTTTTTCTACTTTATCAGTGAGGTATCTATTTTTAAACATAAACTCTTTTAATGACTTAGATAATATTTCTATTTGAGTTTGTGTCGGAAGTTTTTTTAGTTCTGGATTTCCAAGTGGTTAATGTTCGTCATATCAATCATATTTCTCACTTTCACTCATTTTAATTATTTCTCTTTTTTATTTTTTAGAGAATTTTCCTGTTTAAATGTTTTGTTCAAAGTTCTGTTATTTCTTAGAAGCCATTTTTATATAATTTAATAAAAATCTTATAAAAAACCTCTAGCATTTAAAAATTACTTAGCAAAACTAATATTATTTAAAGACTGCAGCTAGATAAAAAATAGCCATTACAGCTGTATTTGTTTGATTAAGTTTCAAACTCCTTTCTTATACTTTTATAAGAAAAAATAAATTAAATTAACTAAAAAATAAGATAGAATATAACTGTGTCAAAAACCAAAATGAATTAATAAAGATTTCGACATAAAACAAATTGTGTCAAAAGATTAATTTTCTTCAATTTCAAAAAATTATCCTAAAACTCTTAAAGATGTTTAAAAGGCAAAGAATTGCTCTTATTTCTCGAAGATTTAGTGAAATAAAAATTAAATTTTCTTTAAATCGCTTTGGATGTGATTAATGTGGCTAACAGATTTAATTATTAAGAGGATATAAACAAAGAAAAGAATCTCATCAGATCAAATCTTAATTTTTATGACTAAAAGCAATGAACGAGTCATCTATAATAAAACCTAAAATATTAACTTATAATTTTAGGATTTTATAAGCAAACTAAAACATTTTCTTATTAAACAAATATATTCTATACTAAACTATTAAAAATCTAAGGAGAAAACTATCCACAGAATAAAATAAGTTCATTAAACTTGGTTCAAGTATAATATTATAGATTTATTAATGATCATTTTTATTAAATTAATTACTTAATGTTTTATGATAGAATTAAAACTTAAAAAAATATAAAATAAATAAATATATCTCCTTTCATATTAAAATTTATATATAATTAAAATTAACGAAATAATTTACAATTCTTAAATCTAATCATTTTTCCATTTTTTATTTTTCAAAAGTTTACACAAGTTTAATAAAAAATGTCAATTTTAAATTCTGGTTGATATCATTAATGCCTTATAATCTGATTTTTTAATATAGCTTTTTGTTTATCATCTTATTATATTTTTTTTATATTTTAAGTTTAAAATATTTTTGATTAATATTTGAATATTACTTTATAATAATTTACTAAGCATTAAAATTATCTAACTAATATAAACATACATATTAAATTTACTATAAAAAAGTAGTAAGTAAAAATAGTATTATAACTTAAAGCTATATTTAAAATATGTTATTCTTAGTTTTATCTGAAATCCTCTAACTTCAACACAACAATATATTGACTAGAATAATAAATTTAATTTAGTTCTTTTATAATTTATTATTTAAAGTATATCATTAAGAAATATTAATTATTAAAGTTAATTATCATAGGAAAAAAAATGGAGCAGTCTGTTCGCCTTTCAAGGAGTTAGTTAAAAAATGCTAAGAAGAAAGCGATGAAGGAACTCATGAAAAAGCAGCAATAAGATTAAAAATCAAGTTCTTCATCTGAAGGAAAAATAATGGTTGGATTAGTAGAGATGAACGAATCCAAAACCGAAAGCAATCCAAATATTCAAATTTAACTTGAATTTATGAAAGCTCTCATTTCAAGGTATGAAGAAACAATCTTTAATCAAGGGGAAAAAATTAGAGAACTCATGATTAACATAGATGATCAAAATAATGAATTAACGATATTTAGACGTCAACTAATCAAGAATAACCTAGTCACTGAATAATAACTCTATGAATAATCACAATCGAACTTCAAGCAAGAATAAAATATGATTATAGAAAACGTATCTCCTTAAAAGTAAGATCAAGAAAAACAATATGAAATTATCGACTTAACTTTGTTGAAGAGAATTGATAAACTAGAAAAAAAAGTTTTTCTAAATAATCTTAGAAATAGTATAAACCTTGCTGGTACTGCAACTCTAAATTTCACTTACTACGACAATGCCTAGAATGAAAATAACTTAAACTAAAAGAAGAATAGAGAACATGAAGGGCCCTTAATCAACTATTTATAACATAGACTGGAGTATATAGGTAAAAATTGTTCGCTAGAAAAGATGGAAATTCTCTGTGGTAACCATCAACATACAAAAAAGGTCGTGGTATACATCCACGTATAA
Organism: Loxodes magnus; assembly: GCA_946699065.1. Lineage (NCBI taxonomy): Eukaryota > Ciliophora > Karyorelictea > Loxodida > Loxodidae > Loxodes > Loxodes magnus. The sequence continues at coordinate 161,355 of CAMPDV010000357.1, read as the reverse complement.
AAAAACGTCAGCATGTACCTGGTTGAAAGCCCAGGGAAAGCAAAAAATTTAAAATTCTTAGTTTAACTTATTATTATTATTAAAGTTAATTATCATTAAAATAAACTGTTATGTTAATTTATTTTTTATTATTTGGATATATTAAAATTAATTATAAGTAAATTAATTTTAGAAATTTTAAATTGTATAAATAATTTATACAATTTAATTAAAACTAATTATATAACTTTTTGCTTATTTAAATAAGATTTTAAGTAAACTTCGCTAATAATTAAATTTAAAAAAATGATTAAATGAAATAAAAATTTAAAAATATTCGAAAATTAAAATAAAAATAAAAATGGTAAATAAATATTTAGTTAAAGATCTAATTTAATCTTTTAAATTAAGGTAAATTAATTTCTTATATTTTTGTCTTGCTAAATTATATTAGAACATGTTACTTTGTTAATTTAAATTAAAGCACATAAATTTCGCTTGCCGAAGGTTAGATATATTAAAAATTTGGAAATTAATTTTTTTCTAGTTATTTTTTTTAAATAAAAATGAAATTTTTATTTATAACTTAAATGCCTTCCAAAAAATTTTAAATCATTCAAATAAAAAATTAAGTAATAAACATTTTCTTTGTGAGTATAATAAATATATCTATATCATTTCTTTCCATTATAAAAATAATTCTTAATTAAAGTGAAATTCATTAACTATCTAATTTAAATTATTTTTATGGTATTAGTAAATTAAATCTTGCTTTTTTATATACTTTTAATAAGTTGATATAAGGTAGAATAAAATTAATAATTTACTTAAATTTTATTTTTTAAATATCGTGCAAATTTATCATGTCAATGATTAATACTCGATCTATTCCCACTTTCCATTATTCAAATCATAGTTGAATAATTCACTGTATTCATCATACTAAAATATATTATTTTTGCTGAAAACGGGCTGAGTTAAGCAATAGTTACTTTAAGGAAATTTCTTTCCAAATTTTTTGATCGTTCTAAAGTCAAAAATAAGTGTGGGAATTAATTTATATCTATTTCCGTATACGATGAAAGATTTCAACTAATCAATAAAAATTGCTGAAGCTGTAGTCTTATCGTCCAGTTTTTTTTAATTTTCATATCATTAATTTTGATTGGAGTCATAAAATTAAATTATGTCCTACTTAGATCTTTATTGAAAATTATATCCACCAAACACGAAGACTTTTTAATCACTCAAATCACATCCGAAGATATTTATAGCTTTGGAAATTGATTTTATTTCAGTAAACTTTTTTTATTTTAAATGGTATATCTCACATTACGTAGCATCTTTGTTACTTTCAGCTTAGCCAGAAATAATATAAATTAAAGTTTTCTGATCGTAGCAAGTTCGATGCCAATGTCTTTTATATAGCATTTAGTATTCTTATATTTATTAATTTTGGCCATAAAACGTGAATCTTTTTTGGTTTATGATTTTTCCGCCACTAAATAGCATAATTTCATTTGAGATCTATTCAACACTCACAAGGTCATTCATATCGATTATAATTTCTTCATAATCTCATTCATTTCTTACTATATTATAGCTTATTTTTTAGTTAGAATCTATCTCAACTGTTTAAATATTTCTGAAATATGGAAAAACTTTCAGATTTGAACAAATCTCATATTTAACGACTCCAATTCCAAATTTTCCAAACAATCTTCACTAATTTTAGTTATTCGACTGTCTAATAAGTTTTCTAACAAACAAAAGCTTTATAAGTAGTTTTTCCTAAATTTCCATTTTCTATCTATTATATGAAAAATTTACAATAAAATTGATATATTTAATTGATTATCAACTTAACTAAAAAATAAATTAAAAAAGGAAAGTCTTTTCAAATAAAGTTACCTTAGAAATTAAATATAAAAAAGAGCAACTTTAAAAAATCAACTTTATTAAAAAGAAAGTTTATCCTTAAAATTATAAACTCTTATAAATTAAAAAAATTGTTAGTCAAAATTTAATTTTAAATCCTTTAATTTCCATTTTATTTCTTAATATTTCTTTTAAATAAATTCATACTTTTTCATATTTAGAATTTTAGTTCTTCTATCTTAAAATAAAAATTTACAAAAAATAAAAAATAAAATTTTCTTTCATAATTTTCTTCAAATTTTTGACTTTTTAAATAAATAAAAACTTTTTTAAAGCTTTTTTGAAATTACAAGAAGATATAAACTAAATATGTAACTAATTAAAGTCTGCTATTTTTATAGCTTGATTTAAATTTTTTATATTATCATTGGAATTAGAATATTGAAATAGAAAAAAAGAAAAAAAGAAAAAGTAAGCTTAAAATAATTAAAAATATAGAAAAATAACTTTAGTAGATAGATATTTTAGATGCTTTTATTTTAATCTAATTTTCTTATATTTATAAAATAAAGATATTAGTTCAAGCTAAAGTAAATAATAAGTTGTTAATTATAAGAATATAACTGATAAAAACTCAAAAATCATATAGATAAAATGAAAAAATTATTTAAAAGTACGAAGAAACAATTAACAATTAAGGAGAGAAATCAGGGAATGCAAGAAAATAATAGAAGATTAAAATAATTAATTATTAATATTTCGTTGGTAGCTAATCTAAAATAACGTAGTAATAGAATAGTATTTATATTAATAATCATTATCAATTTTTAATAAAGAACAAAAAATGACTACAGAAAATGAATAAATTAAATTAATTTATCAAAAAATTAAAAAAATTCAAATATTGATTTAAGATTTATAAAAGAGAATAGACTTAATAGAACCAAAATATAATGGAAAATTAAATCAAAAGCTGCTATACTACAAACAAATAAATCACATTTTACAAAATGCCAAACCTGAAAAAAGTTCAAGTAAAGAGAACAACAAAGAAAATGAAGGATACTAAATTATCTCTAAATAACTGAATAAGGAGTCTATAAATAGAAATTTCTACCAAGAACTGAAGATATATATTGTGGTAATCTACTACATCCATGTAAAAATTACAACAGAAATTTGATCAAAAGCTTAGGTGAAGTTAAATCCTTAGCACGTAAGTATATTATTATTATATATAAAAAATGGAATGTAAGAAATAGCAAACTCTCCAACAAAATCTAATAACTATTAGCAGAATGTTGCCAACATTCCCTTTGCTATTTAGATGGAGAATAAAATCTAACGAAGGCTATTAGAGAACTTTATCAACGAACTTAAAATCTGATTAACACTATTGAGTTGTTTAAATCTGAAATGTCAATTTAAAGATAGGAGTTAGCTTTATACAAGGCTTGTAGCAAATTTTAAGGAAGAATCCCATAGATAGAATAAAACGTATAAGAAATGTAAAATTCCAGAAATTCTAAGTTAGAGCAGCTCTAATAACTCAGCAACCCAATGTAGATAGAACAATAACCACCAATATAAGAGATTCCCTATCTGAATATAAAGTTTTGTTGGTATTGTAATTGGCCAGGGCACAAAATACGGATTTGTTACTTATTTTAATAAAAATAATAGAGAATAAAAGGAAAATAATGGTGAGATATATTTAGAATATACTGCACAGATGAAGGTTAATTTCATAGAAAAACCCCATTAAACGAAAAAGCTTTAATGATCAGTAAATAAATTCAATAAAAATGATTGGGATTTAACCTATCGGAAAAAATAAAGAAAAATAATCTTAAATCATCAAGATTCTTGATATTGAAGATCCAAACAAATTTGAGATGAGCATTTATCTATAGCAATAAATGCATATGTGGTAAAAAAAAATAAAGGTGACACTACAATAATAAATTATGCTATTTTATTATTCTATTATTTATTTAGATAAATTTTATAGGGCATTTTAAAAATAGTATGAAATAAAGGAAAATATTCTTCAAGTTATACTGCTTTATTAAATAATTATTTTATATGTTCATCAACTAATTAAAAATCCTAATAATTCTAGCTAGCATATAATATTCCACTTTAATTTTTTTAAACAAAAAAAAACATGAAATACAATTTTATTTATATCTAGCTTTTCAAAAATATTTTTCTCTTAAAAGCCAAGAAATTTATGAATAATTTTTCTCTTATTTTTAAATTAAATTAATTCAGATTATAATTTACTTTGATCTAAAATTCTAAAATAACAAAACAAATTTTAATATCTTTATTGGATGCATTTGAAATAAAAAAGCATTAGATAATAAAGTTACTATCTAATTCTAAAAATTTTGTATATTTAAGAAAATGGCTTGAAAATACTTTAATTTTAATTTTTAATTTTCTCAATATCAATTAAAAAAACTGAAATCAAAGAACTATATCACCATCAAATAAATATGCCATCAATTTTTTTATGATTGCTTAATTATGTAGTTTAGTAAATTAAAGAACATAAATACGCTTATAATTTATTTTATTATTTTGCATAAATATTTAGAAATAATAACTCAAAAAAATGCAAAATAATTCACAGTTAATTTCTTATCATTTTAAGTTAATAATGCTTTAATTTTTTTAAACAAATTTTTGATTATTTAAGAACGTAAAAATCTGCATTATAATTGAAGTTTTTAAAATCAGTGAAAAATTTACTTGTTCATTGAGATTTCTTAGATTAAAGATATTTAATGATCATTATAGTTATAAAATGTTCATAAGTTATTTTTTTATAAAAAAGACTAAATTATTATGAAATCTAAACTGATATTAATGTATCAAGCAACTAAAAATATTAAGATTGCGTTGATTATAATTTTTACCTTCTTTTATAAAATGAAAAAACTTTTTATCAGCAATTTATATAAATTTTAGCTTTTCAAACTATATTTGAATAAGGACTAAAATATTTTATTTATTAGTTAAATTTACTTAAATTTTTAAAATATTATATAATATAAAATGGCACCTAAGATATAATAAATATCTATTACGAATATCTTAAAATAAATAAGATTAGAGAGGGCGTAGTTCCTCAATGGCTCAAAGCGTTTTAATAAAAAATAAAAAAAAAATGTTTTCTGAAATCTTTCATAATGCTAGCAACCTTTGTAAATCTCGTCTTCTATAGGGCGTGATTGGAATACTCCCTAAGAGAACATAATATCTAGAATCTTTCATCAATAACGTTACTTAATACCCTTAATCTTTTTCTTCTCTCTTGGCTCCTATTGTTCGATCCCTCATCTACGGGTACTTCCTGGTACCATATCTAAGTCAATTTCAGTTGGAGGATTACTCTCTTATTTATTTATATACTAAAACATTCAGACCAAGTAAAAAAGCAGATTAATAATAATAAAACTAATTTACGATTCTTTCACATCTTTATATATAAATACTAAATCTATAATAAAAATTAAAGAAACTAAGATTAAAAATTGAAAAATACGAAAAAATCCTAGATAAATAAACGAAGAGATAAAATTAAATTTACATATATAGAGTAGACTACCTAATTTCAAATGCTACAAAAATTAGAAGAGATCCTCTAATGCTTTAATTTTTGTTTTTGATATTCTAATATTAAATAAAAGAATTATAGGAAAACAGACATTATAATATAAAGCTACTTAAAAGATCTAAGGATGATAATAATGATGTGTATATGAGCAAAGAACAAAAATTTTTTAATAAGACATAAAAAGAAAAATCGTTATCATATATGCTAAAATTAACACTTTTACAACAGTATTGGTGAAGAAATTAAATTTAGGAAAATCATTAAAAACATATCAAGAGTTCTATTTTGAATATGACCATCTTAATCAGATTTAATATATAGGAAAAAATGTTATAATAATAATCTTAGTAATTTAAAAAAATAATTTTTAGATGAAATAAACCAGCTATAAAATCCAATTTTTAAATAAGGATGGCGGATTAATGAAGTTCTAAATTATTTTTATTTAAGAGAAGAAATTATCAAAATTACTGGATGTAAAGGTCAATTTTTTAACTATTAACTCCTTTTAACTTTTTATAATTAAAAAAATATATTTAAAAGGTGTTTTATTAAAATAAAAATGTTAAATAAAAAAGAATAATTTTAAGTAAAATCTAAAATGAAAAATAATAAGAATATAAATAAAAAATCATCAGAAAAAATTATTCTTTTCTCTTTTTAAATATATATCTTTTATGCTGAAATGTGTTATTTAAATAAGAAATTAAACATCATAGAAATAAAGTTTCTTTAACAATTTTTATAGATTTAAAGTCAAACAAAAAATGATATTTTTCTTTTTAAGTTTAAAAATATTTTATCTTAATTATAAAAGTTATTATTAAACTTTATTAAGCAAAAAATTATAAATTTTATATTTTTTAATTTTCCAAAATTAATATTTTAGATCATAATTTTCTTTAGATAGAAAAATTTGTATCTAAATTAATAAAATTTGTATTTTTTTAATAATAATAATAAAGATTTAAATTAATGAATATTTAGAATATTTTAATAAATAAATCAATTTAGAATTATTTTTTAATTACTCTTAGTCTTAAAAAGGAAAAAAAGAATAATAACATTTTTTGGAAATTAAAAATGTTTATTTTTATTAATGCTGCAATAACTTAAAAAAATTATCTTATAGTTATTTAGAGATTAAATCGAAAGATGATTTTTATTTAAAAATATAGCAATTATATATTTTAATTCGTAATAAATTTAAACAAAATTTGATTGATATATTACAACTCTGCTTCATTAAATTTAAAAATAATATTTGAAATAAAAAATAATTTAAAAGATAATTATTCATTCTTTATACTTTATTTAAGTAGATATATTGCAATTATTAACAATATTACTATTAACTAACATTTTTATCTTAGAATGTTTATAAAATATTTTACCACAAGTAGTTATTAAATTTTTTTTATTAAGTACTTATAAGTTTAAAGAAAATAAAACTATGATTTTAATTTAATTTAATTCTAAATAAAATTATTAAAATATTTGACACTCTTTATTGGAGCATTTAAAGCATCTACGATACCATTTTATATTTTTATTGATTCCATTATTCTAAATTTTCTAGAGATCATCATTTTAAATCTAATCTTAATCTTCATAAATGTTATTTTTTTCTTGAAAAAGTAAATTTATTTATTTTGCATCGGCTTCTTCTGAACTTTGATATTAATTTTAAGGTGTAACTTTTTAATCTTATTTTATATAAGTTTCACTTTCAATAGATTCTTCTAATTCTATTATAGAACTTAAAGCCTAATAAGAGTAGCAAAAAATATCCCCAAATTATATTTATCATGCACTGAGTTTTCATTCATGTGTATATTTTGCTGGGACGTTTTCTATAGTAATTTAGCACTAAATTATCTTACTTTCTTTGGGTAATACTTCTCCAACATCTACATTTTTAGAAAAATTGTCTAAGCTTTAAAGTATAGTATTTTAAGGTCATTTTTCTTCTCCAGTATTTGTTACTTTCCATTCTATCAAAAATTTTTAATTTGTAGAATGCTTTTATATTTCTTTGATTTGCTTAATAGAAGCTTAAAGGAAAGGTTTTATATGCAAAGTTATAACACATTCTTACGATATATCTATTTCTACATTCTTTCTAAGTATAAAAGTTTAAACCAATTTTAACTCCTAATAATCTTAGAAATCGAAAGGTATTTTCAATATGGTATCTTCATTTAGCTCTAATATTTAACTAATAACAAAGTCTTTACTTGGTTCTTTTCAAAATAAGCTAACACGTTCTTTCCATGAAGTCTCACCAATATTATAAATTTTACTATATAATAAAATTACAACTCTATATCTACTTTTTATCCTTTACAAAACTAATTATTATTTTAAAGGCATTCAACTTTTCCCTGCATAATTAGCTTACTTTATACTTTTCACTTTTTACTTTTTATTCCAATAATTATTGGTATAGTTAAGAAAGTTTATATTTTTATTTTTCTTAGCTTTATAGTTTATCTTTTAATTAAGCGATATAATTTTCATACTCTATTTTTTTAATTTCCCATTCTTAACTTTTTAACTACTCTTTAGTGTCATCTTATTTATTATTTTATTCTTCCTTGTTTTATTATATTAGTGGCTGGAATTATTGTATTGAATGTTAGTTAAATATACTTGTATTTGGTTCTTAAGTTTGATTCTAATTGTAATTATTTTAAGGGATTTCCTAAGTAATCTAAATAATGTTTTAAAACTATTGATTACCATATATAAGATTATCTTGAGACTATATAAGGGGCTACTTACTCTCTTGAATCTACTATTGCTTCAGTTATTATTCTTATTGGTTATCCTAATGAGGCTGGAATATCATTTAGAAGTTATAATTTTGTAATTAGGTATTTTTTAATTCTTCTTTATACTATTCTTTTAGAACATAAATTATTCCTGGCTTTCTGGAAGAATAATGTCCTTTCACTTCTTCAAATTTATGGTTATAAATAGTTGCAAGCTTTTATAGAACCATCTATTCATTTTCAGAAACCTCAATAGATTTTGTTAATTTTACTAGATCTTTATTAAAAAATGCTAGGAGCTAAAGTAATGAGGATTGGAAATTATCCAATTGCTACATTGTCTAGCATTACTCATTCATTACTTCTAAACTTTGCTTATAATCTTATTCCTTAGAAGCAATTTTTAAATTCCTGTCTAATACATCTAAGTCTCACTAAGCTTATTTAACTAAGTCGTAATCTTATCTAGGCTCTAATATTTTAGCTACTAGTTCTCTTTCCTTAATTTATTAAACAATGCTTAAAATTTTAATCGTTTTTTCATTTAAATCCTCTATATCAGACCTAGATGCTTTATCAAGTTAAGCTAAGTTTAATGTGACTTATATGTAAATATTATAGCAGCGACTACAAATAACCCTGTAAATTTCATAGCTTATATGCACATTTTAGCACTCTTGCATTATTTTTTCAAGTTGCTTCTTACCTTTTCCAAATTTATCAACTTATTCTTCTCCTTGCTGGTAAGTGGAATTAGCTATCATAACTGATAATTATTTATTTATAAGATCAAATAAAAAATACTTAACCTAAAAAACGGCTAAAAATAGCATAAGGAAACCTACTAAATCTAAATAATTAGGCATAATCTTATAGCATTATGCTTTTATACTGAAATTACATTAGAAAGGTATTTTTTAAGCTAACTATAAATCTATTATATCGCTATTTTTAGAAAAGCTTTAGTCTTTGATATAAGAATTTCAGTCTTTACTATTTTAGAGAAAGTTTACTGATTTATTTTAATCTGATAAGTTAAATTTTAGTTTATTAGAAATTTATTATATACTTATAAAGATTTAGCTAATATGTAGCTACTTTAGAAATTATATTTATAAGATATAAAATATATAAAATTGCTTGTCTCTGTCTAAATAAACTATAAACATTTTTAATCTCTTATTCATACTTAGTATAATCAGCTTTTATTAAATAAGAGAAAATTAATTATAATTTTGAGAATTTATTAATGTAATTTAAGTGAAAAGCTATTTTATAGATAATTAAGTAATTAACTGAAAAATTGACTTAGTTAGGAAACAAAAAAAGTAATAAAATGCTAATATAAGAAAAATTATTTAAATTTGCTATAATGAAAGTTGCTTTTAAAATATTAGCATTTTAATTTTTTAAAGTTAAGATATTAAGTATTTTAGAGCCATTATAATGAAACTGTAAAAAGAAAACTATTTCGTAAATATTTTATTGATTTATTTTAAAGAAATTATGATAAATTATAATATAAAATAATTTAATTAATAAATAAATAAATAAGATTAGAGAGCGCGTAGCATCTCAATGGTGTGTAGCTCTTTAATAAAGATTTTTAAAGCTAAAAAAAAATTTGCTGAAGTTTTCCACAGTACTGGCATTTCTTTGTGATTTTCGTCTTCTATAGGGCTTGATTGTAATATTTCCTAAGAGATCTTAGTATCCGACATCTTTCATTAATAACGTTACTTGATGCCTCTTTAATCTTTATCTTCTCTCTTGGCCCCTATCAAGATTCTTTTACGTTTCTTCTCCAACGGGTACTTCCTGATATCAGATCTTAAATATAAATCTTAACCCATGCTAAGATCTTTAATTTTTAAAATCTTACTAATTTTTAAAAATTTATATACTTGAACTGTTTACTTGGCTACTCAAACTATTTTTTAATATGATTTAATAATTCCGAAAATTAAAGTCTTAGAACATTTGTATGCAGAAGATAAAAATTTAATATAGATTTAATTAGGTTTTTTATTTTATCTTGCTTTTTATAAACTCATCTTAAACTCTTTGACTAATTTTATCTGATCTTATATTTTATGCATTAATTTTTACTTAATAATCTCATTTTTCTTAAAATTAATAATTATCTTCATTTAGACTTTTAATTTTGACGCTTAATTTTTTAAATTAAGTCAAATTTTAAGTTTGCTTAATCTTCAGCTCTCTCAAAACATCGCACAATTATTTTCCAACATCTTACTATCCTCTTCACTTGCTTTTATCTCGTTTAAAATATTTTCCTTTAAGGTATACTAATCCTTTCACTCGAATATCTTTATTCATATTTTAAATTTTAGCTTACCTACTCCTATTTTCCTTTCTATGCTAATTCTAAAGTTCTCTTAACATTCCATTTTCTAACTGATTTGACTCAAGGTGCTGATACAATTCATTTAAGGTCACTAGTAATTGCTACCGAGTAAACTGAATGCATATGTCCAGTCAAAGTTCCCGTAAGGGTAGAAATGTGAAAATTCCAGATCTTTATCGTTCTATCGTTACTTCCTGATACAATTCATTTCTGATTACTTGTTATTGCTACAGAGAAAACTCAATCTGTATATCCAGTAAATAGCTTGCTTTATTCTAATTGCAAATTTTATATATTTTCTATGTTTGCCTGTTCAAAATTACATTTCCTTATTTAACTATTCGTTATTTTGATATCTAATAAACATGCATTTTTGAAATCGCAACCCTCAAAATATGATTCACTCAGATCGGTTTATTTAATTCTTGCTCCTCTCATATCTTAGTTTATGAACTTGTAACCTAATTAATTTAAAATTGTTATCGCATTCCACGAAGCTTACATGATTTAGTTACTTCAAGTAGACACTTTTATCACTTCTAATAATTTTTACTCAATTTTATTGTCTCTCATTATTGAAAAGATGGTGGGAGCGCAGAATGACCTTCGTGACCACACTTTCTGGTTTTATGGATAGAAACAAGTTCCTTTCCTGTCGCTGAGAAAGTCCCTGGTCAGAGTCATTTTCTGAAGGGAACGCTGTCTTTGAGATTATCCGCTCTTGGTAGGGGCTTGAAGCCTGGCTGCTCATAGCGATAGAGCTCCCTAGCAGCTATACTGGAGCACAACAGGATATCCCCGTAATTCCATAAAAAGAGAGCGTCGGGTCGTGCAATCGGAAAGGAGTTTCCGGTCCAAAAACTGTTTTAGTTGAAATTAATGAATTAAATTAATATAATGATAAATTCTAGTCTAAATTATTTTTCCAATTTAATGTAAGTAATTTGTGGAAATTGGTAAATTTTATCAAACTGCTCAGTATATATTTTAACTGTTTTAATTTACTTAAAATTTTGAATAGTATTTTGTCTCTTATAAGTTTAGTAAAAATTTAAGATAGTTATTATATATATTTTAAATAGGGTGGAAAGCCCTTTCCTTCGGATGCTGCTTGGAGGCCCAGCAAGGCAACTAAAAAATTAGCGTGGACGAGGATAAATCGGAGAAAGAGGAACCAATAACAAAAAGAGAAGGAAGATTCGATAAGTTGGAGAACTCTGATTGCCAGGAGAATACCTTCTTTATCATAGGTCGGAGAAAGATGTACCCATAATCGCATATTGTATCCTATGCTTTGGAAGGAAAAATTACAGGGACATACTGCAGGAAGAGAGAACAAGGATAGAGAGACCCATAAAATTTTATTTTTCGACATTAAATAAAATTATTTTAAAGAGCTGCGCACCAACGAGAGTGTTACGCGATCTATAATCCAATTTATTTATTTAATATTATTTATTCTGTTAATTCTGCAAATGGATATTATAAAGGTCTGATAATTGCTAAATTTAAACGTAGTATTGAAATTTTTTTTTCCAGATATTAAATGAAAAGAGAGCTTATTGTTGATCTTGGAAAATCAATACTTTCTTATTTCATTTTATAGTCGAATCTGAAGAATTTTAAAGGCACAATGTGCTTAAAAGGTAATCAATTCAGGTTTATTTAGCATGATTCATTAAATGTTGAAGTTGCTACTTTAAATGTATTTCTTGAAATCAATTTCATGAATGATTCTATTCTGTTCAGAACTCTGGTTACTCTTTTTAAATACTTCATGATACTAAGTCTTCTCCATATTCTGCTTTAAGTTTTTATTAGTCCAAGTGGTAGTTTGACTCTCTTAAGTTAATCAAATAAAAGTCTTCTTTCTATTGAGTAAAATATTTTTTCAATATCTATCAATGTTGCAATCAGATTAGTTTTCCCCTCTGCACATTTCCGATTGTTAGCAATTATCTATTATATCACCCAAATCTATTAGTAGTATAACTATTTTTCATGAATCCCATTTGAGAAGAGTGAATCAAATTTCTCTAATAAATCAAATTGTATTTTCTTTTTGTTAAAGCTTTTTCATATAGCTTTAGAATAGTTTAAAGTAAATATGAAGCAATACAATTTGTTAAAAAAAGAAGAGATAAAAAAATAGAATTAAACTTGAAACTGGAAGGTTAACATATCAAATAGAAGAATCAAGTGATATACCTTGGAGTCATAATACAAGAAAATGGTCTTTTGATCAATCACTGTAAATAGAGAATTTAAACATATTTAGAATCGGTAAAGAAATGCATTTATACTCTCAGTCGATACAAGAATGTAACTCTCTGACACTATAGAATGCTTTGTCGCATGTTTACGTTGCCTAAAGCTGAATACGGTGGAGAATTGGTTCCTTGAACTATAATGAGAGGCTCATAGTCTATGAAAGAGAAGATAAACAAAAGTATGCGTATAATGGCGAGGAAGGCTTTACAATCTTCTATTTCTGTCTTTAATGAGTCCTGTTACATAGACTTTAACTGACTCCCTTTTGAGCATATTATGGCTAGTCGCTTTTTCTGTTTCTACTTTTAAATAAGGAAAGAAGCTAGGACTTATCCGGAATCCGATATAGAAAGACTCTTTGAATGCAATTGAAACTAAAAATCTTTTTACTTTTAGTAAGTTAAAAGGCTGCTTTAATATTACAGAATTAACAATGACGACCAAACAATGATTTCTAATTAACTTTCTTTTGAGAATCTTATTGAAGAAAAAATAAGAAACAAATTCTATTAAGAAGCAACTATACGATATAGAGACATACCAACTGCACAGATATTTAGAGAGCAACTTGGAGGACTTTTGAAATTCCTGAAATAAATTAAACTAAACTTAAAAAAAGAAAATAAAAAAAAAGTCATCTCAATCTTTAAATTAAGAACTAATTCTTACAGTTTTCAATATGACTTACATATGCTTCACTATCCTGTAAAAATTTAATATACTAAATTAAAGTGTTCGTATCTCCGGGGATTTTAAACCCCTTCAATACATACCTCCAGAGTTCGTTCCTTGAGGTTTAAAATAAAAGTTCGGGACTCCCAGTTTTTTTGGAGTTCTGGCACTCCCTTGAAAAAGCCTCCTTCTAAATATTCTTCCATCCTTGTCTACATAAATTCTTGAAAGTTCTCTCCAAATATCTTCACTGTTTCTTCTCTGTTTATCCAAATATATCTTGCATCTCTTGTATGTGTGGAATTTTGATTTGCACAGGTAGCACAGCTTGACGATCCTTCTGGGAGGAGTTATCTCTAAGGGTTTTGTGTATTCTAGTTCCATTTTATTTTCAGCTAAAGTTTAAGGTTAAATTCTTTTTTCTCCCAAAAGTTTCACTTCGATTTCCTATTTCATTAATCTTTCTTCATTGTTTTAACTTTTCTATAGTAATTTTTGGTTTTCTTTCTTTAATATTTAAACTTCTTCTTATAGGTTACGGATAGATTTCATAAGTTATTCTATTATTAGCTATTCATCATTTTTCTATTTCTACATTATTTTTTAGTTACCATTTTTCATGTAGTTGCTTGATCGTGGCTATGGGAGTAAAAAGTTTCGCTTGCTTTAGTCAGTTTCTGTTGATTTAATTTCTTATTCAATTTAAGATTATCTTTATTTTTCTAAATTTGGGGATTAAAAAGCCTAAGAAAATTATTATATTATTAAAGAAGACGTGGTAGGAGAAGAATTAGAAGTCTCTGGTTTTTTTTCCTTTTTCTATGGAGCTGGAAAAAAACCCTTCCTGAGACCTTCTGCCATTTTTTATATCTATCCTGTAAAAATTTACCTCAGTAAATGTGGTGGAAAAGACATGTTTAGACATATTTTCGAATGTGTCTACTATTAGGACATAGTTAGAAATATCTCTGATAAATTTCCTGGAAAAAATTTGGAAAAACTAGTAACTTACGATTAACTCAACATAAAATAGTAGTTTACTTCTCATAAGTAGATGGATGCAGATCTTCAGATAAAAATTTTTCATAAGAATCTACGAAAAATAAGATTTGAAATTGTAGAACAAAACACAGATAATTGATTGAAGACGCCATTAATAATTAAAAGAAATATGCAACTAGCTTATAAATAAATAAAAATGATTATAGAGTGCGTAGCACCTTATTGGCGCGCAGCTTTTTCAATATTAATATTTAATATTAAGAAAAATGTTCTCATGTTTCTTGTTAAAATTCTAGAAGTCCAATGAGTCATGTCAACTTCTCCAAATGAGGAATCTTCTTATTAAAAATTATTCTTAAATCTTGAATAAAATGCTTCAGTCATCTTGAATAAGGGCCAAATAAGAATTATTTATTAAGTCATTAATTAGAAGGCCCGTTAGTCAAACTTTCATATTGCTAGAGAGAACCCTCAAGTAAGTTAGGTATGTCTCAACGGAGCTTATCCATTATTCCCCTTGGTGGCATCTAGTGCGAGATTATTCGCAATGCCTTATACACTGCACCAGATTACCTACTAGTTTTTCTGACGCGGCGGACATCCATTTTATATATATTATATTAAAGGACATTTCAAGTTAGTATATCAATTAATTTTAGCTAACATATTATGCATATTTATTCTTCCTTATTTTTCAATATTAACCTTACACTCTTTAACTTTATATAGTGAGAGCTTTTATACAATAAAATAAGCATAATATTTTAAGGTTGATGCAGGACTTAAATTTGTACTACTGCTATAGTCTGATTCTAGGTCTTTTACCAAAATAATTTTAACAATCATAATAGCTACATAAATATTTATAGACTTGCTTCACTTATATGGACTCTTAAAATTTAAAAGTTTAGTATAATTTTAATTCAAAAAATTTAAAGATAATTCAGAAAAATCATTTTAAAAACAATCCAAATTAAAAAGTGTAAAAAATATTTTTCAAAAAGCATCTTTTTATACAAAAGAAACAAATTTCTAAAATTATCCTTTTGTTCTTCATCATCTTTTTTTTTCAAATTTCAAAAAGTTTGAAATTTTTTTGCCAAAAAATTAAGATATTTTAGATCTTATGCAACTACAAAATTTTTTTGTAAAGGCTCTCTATTTCAAACAACATGCAGATATATTCCCTTCTTTTCACCCATAAACCTTTTATTATAATATATCTAAAATTTAAGTAGGATTGTTGAACTTTGCAAGATTTAAATCTATAGCTTCATTAATCTTAAATTAAGAAATAAACTTAACATTATTACCCTGAAACTTTAGTCATAGAATCTCCAGTTGCACTAAAAATATGGTGAAACTCCTTATTTTCACAATTATTATATTAAATGATATGTTTGCTTCCTAACACATAATCATTGTAGATTATTTTCGAAATTAGAGTTGGAAAAAACTAAATACAGCTTTTAATATATATAGTTTAATAATCTTAATTGATTATTAAAAGATTTCAAGGTAGGAAATTTAAGACTAAGATAGCTTTGATTGACTGTTATCATTTTTAGTAAATCATCATTTTTAAATCTTGAAATTCTTAAATAAGATCTTGTAGGGCTTCACATGATTACATATATGCAAAGCTTTCTAAGTCTCCAGAGGTGCAAATGTTAATTGATTAATTTTGAAATATCTTTATTATAATTCATATTAGAAATTATAGAAAAAGGTTGTTATTTGTATATTGAAACTATTTATTTTATTTAATTAATTTAGTAAATGTATAATCTGGAAATTATCTTGCTTCATTATTAATATCTTCAAAATAAAGATGTTCAATGTACATTGAACTCATCTTGTAAAATCTTAAAGGAGCTTTACTTTTATTTTATCTTAAGCTTTATTCAAGAATTTTTTATAGTCTTCAATATTCTAGCGTCTATTTCAAAATATTAGGTTAGCTTCTCCAATCTTTTAAAATATCCCGGATTGTTAATCTTTGTTTTTGTTAAATAGAAAAGCAATATCAGAATCAGAATTTGCTCATGTTTTTTATCATAATTTTAAATTAAACTTTAAATATCTCATAATTATACTGTACTCAAAAGATAGTCATTTTAAGTTTATGAAGCACGATTCGTTAAACGTTGCATTTAGACTTTAGAATGCATATCTTGTTACTTTTCTTTAACTAGTATGTATAACTTTCTTTACTTTTCCAATATCCCTTAGAATCGTTCATGGAATCACTTCTGAGTCATATTCAGCTCTAGGGAGTAAAAAGACATAAAAAATGAATTAAAATTTTTAAGCTTAATATGTAAATATTTTAAAAATTCCAATTAATTTAATTTAATAAGTTAACTATAAAATTATAAAGTCAGATAAGAAAGGAGGAATTATGTTTTTATAGAAAGATTCAAGGGCACTTATAAATCCTAAAGGTAGCTTGACTTTCCTGAGTTAAACGAAAAGTAATCTTCTTTCTATAGTATCAAACATTTTCTCTACATCTATTAGTGTGGCAAGAAGTTTTGTCTTCCCTTTTGCTTATTTGCGATAGGATTCTATTTACTATATTGTCCAAATTTGCATAGTAGTTTATTTCCTTTTCATGAATCCCATCTAGCTTTCATGAATTAAGTTTCTTTTATATATTTAATCATATAATCTTTTAGTCAAAGTTTTATCATATATTTTTAGTATAGAGTTCTTCAAAGAAATAGGTCTCCAATTTTTCCAGTAATCTTTGCTTCCTTTTTTAATATAGGAATAATGATCGACGTATTAAGTTCTTCATTTATTCTACCTAACCTCAGCATATTATTCAAGAAAGAATGAAGAATCAAAGTAAGATAATAACCTCCATACTTCAATATTTCTCCCTTTATGTCATCTGGACCAGCTGGTATTCCATTATGGATTTATTAAATAATTTCTTAAATTTCTTAAACCGTAAAGAGTTGTAATTTTTGTAAATAGGGAGGTATTTACTCTTAAGGTTCTTTAATATTTTAATAAACTAGATTAAAATTTTTGTTACTATTGTCAAGCTACTATTAAGTAAGATTTTAATGTTTGCTAAAAACAAAGTTCTCTCATGAATAAATGAATTTACTTTTAAGTTCTTAATTAAAGTTCATTTGGTTTCTTATTTTTGGATTAAGAATCTTTTTCGCTTGTTTATTTACTTTTATAACTATACTAGATATTTTATTTGTTCTCCTTTTAGGTAAAAACTCACTATTTGACTATAAATTTATCAATAGTTTTTTTAATTTGAAATACCTTATGATACATTATTAAACATAGAAGTTAAAAAAGAGGGAGTAGAACATTTGACTCTCAAAAAACTAAATAAACAACCAGGAGGCTTGCAGTTTAGGAAAAGCGTAAAATCGAAAAGAAATAAGAAGAATCCAAGTTCGGATTCGTAAGGTAAAATAATGACCGGAAAGTTCGTAACTGAAGAATATAAAATTTATATTCTGAAGAGGTTTAAAAATTGATTTAGTAAATAAAAAAATATATATCCCGGTAAGAAGAGACTATTTTTATAAAAACATGTAAATATGAAAACTGGAAACAAGCATAAATGTATATAAAAACGAAATGAAAATCCTTAAAAATCAGCTTATCGAGAATAAACTTGTTACGTTAGAGCAACTTTGGCTTTAGTCTCAATAAAGCTTCAAATTAAACTTCAGAATGGACAAAAAAGACTCCATCACAAATTAAGAAAGCAGATAACAAAGAAACTTAAAAGATTGAAAACAGAGTCATTCAAAGATTTGAAAAAAATAGGAAAAAATTATTCTTAAAACAATCTGAAATAATAGCTATTTAAAAAAACGTAGATTCTGCCCTTCTCCTCAACATCTATTATAAAACTGCTGATAATAAAAGAAAATAAATGAAAAAGAGTAGAAAAATACGAAGGTTACTAAATAAACTATGGATAACATTTAACAGACATAAACAAATAAAAATTTCCTGTGCGTTCTCATGAAAATCAATATTGATATTCGCCCACTTTCAAAAAAAAATCGAGGTATGCGGCCACGCTAAAAAATCTGTATATAGGAACTGGTTGAAATCCCAGAGAATACAAAAATTTACTAACTTTAACTTCATATTATTAAAAACATAGTAAAGCTTATTTAAAAAATGAAATAAAAGCTCATAATTTAAAAATCTTAAGCTAAAAATAATGATCAAGTATTCTATTGCTAGACACTCTTAATTATTTCCTTTCTGCAACTTTATTTTATATGGTATTAAGTATTTGAAAATGGTACCTAATAAATAATCCTCTCTTGGCACTTTAGTAAAAAAATAAGAATATAATCTAACATAATTGAATAGGAGTATCAATAATATTAATAAATATAGTCTAAGGAAGCTTTTGCATAATCTGTGTAACATCGAATTACTAATATATAATTCGAATTAAAATAGCAAAGATAAAGGATAGAAAACTAGAAAAAATGAACGAAGAATTGATTTAATCACTAGATCATTAATTTCAATCATTGGAAGAAGCAATCGATAAATTCGAATCGTAAATAGAAATTAAATTGGAATAAATTGATAATAAATTTAATGAAATTTCTCAAATGTTTTAATTCCAATTTTCTAAACTTTAATACGAAATAAAATAACTTTAGGAAAAATAGGAATAATAATAAGTATAATCAAGTATTCCAATGGAAATCGAAACGGAATATTAATAATAAGAGACAAATAAGATATATTCCTATTGTAGAAATATCTGGTGCTACATATGCTAGAAGAATCATTGCTGAAGAAAATGCTGAAAGAAGGTAGAAATTGAAAGAATTAATAAAAAATTAAATATTAGAAGAACTCTTCTATTTCTGACCAACAAGGATAGGATAAATTTACAGAAAGAAACTATAACTCAAGATTCAACAAGGAGAATAACAACTAGAGAAGAAATTAAACGGAATATTATTTTTTGTGGGGGAGACAAGGAAGTCGGACTAACGAAGTCCTACGACATCCTTTAGCATAGGAGAGAGCAGGAACAAATAGAAGTTAACTGTGGAGCTCTTCTCTAAGACTATAAACTTAATTTTTCTCTTTTTTTTAATGAAAAATGAATGGAATGAAGCTTAAAAAATGTTTACTTTGTTCAGAATTTTATGCTACAAAAGATTTTAAAGAATGAATAAAATAAATAAAAAAATTTAAATTAGATGCCTTTTGATTTTTATTAATTATATTTTTGATTGAAATTATATTACATTATTCTTTATATCTTTAATAGAAACTATATGAAATTTTTTTTTATGAAATCGAAATTAAAAATATTCCTAGTAAGTTAAAAAATAAAATAAAGATATTCTGTCTAATTTTAATTTAAAAAATCAAAAAGTTAGAAAAAATTAATATAAAAAAACATTTGCATCATATAAGGTATAATTTACTTGAAAATCTCCTAAGTTTGAACTATTTAATATTTATTCATAAAGTAGATAAAATTAAATAACATTAATACAATATTTATGTTTAAATTTTTGTTTCAAAAGCAGTTATTAAAATTTAAAAAAGCAAACTCTCAATTGATTTTAAAGCATAAAAAATTATAGAAGTAGTAAATTAATTAGATTACAAATTAAAAAGAAATATTCAAAATTAAGTTTATAATCTTACCATTAAAAATTTAAGAAACATAATAAAAATAATAAAAATAATCATTAATTATGTTTGGTAAAAAGTTACTCTAGTAGTATAAAAGTTTGGCAAACAACTTAAAAACTGAGCTTGATTAGTCGAGTTCTGAAATCCGAGTCTCAGATTTCTCTTATATATACATGTCACCTTGACAAGAGTTTGATACAATTAAAACCAATTTAATTTACAATTTAATTTTATAAGAATTTAGACCCATGAGAAATTTTTCACCAGAACGAGATTTCTTCTTAGTCTTCATTCCAACCTTCATGAAAGAAATTAAAGACTCAAGAAGAAGGCAATCAATTTCGATTTGAAATACTAAGAGAAAAAGAAGAATAATAAACTTTTAATTTGTGGCAAACCTTATAAAGGTTACTCTTCCTCGTTAATTATTATACTATAAATAAAATTTAATATTTTTTGCTTTCATACATACCATTGAATAACGTTTTTACTATAAAAACATTTTTTAATACAAGAATGAAGTTTAAGTTAAAATATTCAATAAAATTAATTATTTTTTAAGATCAAAGGTTTATTATACATTTTTTTAAATAAAACATAAATATAAGGAAAAAATTTGAAACTTCAACAAAACTAAATTAAATTCTATAAAAGTATCTATTTATTAAGTTTAAAAGTAATCTTTATCCTAAATAGCAAACAATATTATGTTTTAAAATAATAATTATTAACTTGCTTTATCAACTTTAATTTATATCTAATTAAAAAATGTTTTAAATAATTTTGAATTAATATTCTGTAAGAAAATATTTAAATTTAAATATTAATTTACTGCTTAACTAGTTAAGATAGTATTTTTGATAAATTGCTAGGTTTATTAAATTTTAAAAAATTTACATTTAAATTTCTTTAATAAAGTTAACTTATAATTTTTCTCCAATATGTGAGATATTAGTTTCAGGGGTTTAAGAATTTCCTTATTTAATATCGTGTTGCTATGAAATTTTTTATGATCAACCATAAAAAAATGAGAAAAAATACATATCAAATTAATTAGATTAAGTTCGATAAAAATTTCAACTAACCAAAATACATAATCAACATAATGAAATTTCGCTAATAAATTATATTTTAAATTTAAAGTGCTTGTAGTGCAGAAACTGTCACCGCTTAAAAAAAGTTGTAAAGTTAAAATTATCCTGTTTTTTCCGAGCTCTGGAACTTGCGAATCTTGCTCTTTCTCTATTTCTTGTCAGTTCCTCAACCTCCAAGTTTTTAAGATTTCTTTTTAGTCTGAATATTTGGCCACCAAATATTGTTTTCATCTAAACTATTCTTTTCTTGACTTATTGCTATCATTATTTTTCTTTTAGTTTCTAGAAAGCAGGTCTTTTCTTTATAAATGTCATTTACTATTATAGTAATAGCATAATTCTTTAGTCTTAAATAGTCTTTCTACATTTTTTTTTCTATTGGAGAATTTTCGATTTCCATTTGCATTGTTCCAGTTTCACTCAGTTCTGTCCTTGGTAGTCTGTCCTGTTATTTTTAAAGTTGTTCTGTTAGATGTGTAATTTATCTGTCTTATTATTTTTAAAAATTTAAAAATATTTTCATTTCCCTTTCGTAGTTCATTAATCTTGTCTCATTCAGGTCTTCTCTTTTCTCTTTTTATAAAAATTTTAGAATAAGATTTTCATTCAAAGTCTTTAGTTTTTGGACCTCTTTCTGGAGGTTGACTACCATTAGAACTAATTGAGCAACGTCAACTTTCTCCTTTCCAAAATCGAACTCACGCACTGTTCGGTGCATGATGATTTCCTATTATTCAAAGGCATTTCAGCTGTAGTTGGAGGAGTAATTTTTTGTCTCTTACCTTATTTTAGTTATTACGTCATTTCTTATTAAGAAGAAAATTAGTCAGAAGAATACAGGTGGTAATAAGAAGAAGCATCTTGCTTCCTCTCTTCATTTTTTACTTAAGAAGAGGTATTTAAGAAGCCTTATCTGATACCTGCCATTTTTTATTAGCTAATAAATTATTAATTATATTTTGCTATAACATATATGGGTAATAATTCGCATAATCTAAATAAAATTTTAAATAATTATTAAGTTTAAATTATGCTAATTTCATTAATGACTTTTTCAATTTTTTTCTAAGATTTATTCTTTGAATTATTTAGTTTAAACAATTTAATTTAATTTTTTGATATAAAAACTAGTAAAATTAGAAAAAATAGTTAATTTTGCTTTATAGATATAGTTATTAAAATCTTTTTTAATATATGCTTAAGCTCTAACTTTATGATTAAACAGCCTTACTAATCTAAAATTTAATATAGCATTATAGTAATATTAATTTAAGCGTTTTTAATCATCAAATTCACTATCTAATATGATGGAACTGTAAAAAGACTCGTTTTGAAAGTTAATTTACTTTAGGTCTTAGTTTTCTTAATTTTATTTTTTATCTCTATTCAAAATATAGTCTCGTATAGCGTATTTTAAATTCGAATTAAACCCATAAAGCAAAGATACAACACATCCTCATGAATTGGAAATAATATTGGCACATAGTTAAATGAAAAGCATCAAATTAAAAACAGAGTTAGACTCTTAAGATTTAGCATAGATGATTAATAACTAGCTGCCTATATTAGCAATTATAAATATACCAGTAATTAAAGGAATTCATTTTATATTGGTAAAAATGCTATACATTTCTTAAATCTCACTGTTAAAATTTAGAATCTACTAGTTCCTTCTTTGTATTTTTATATGAAAATAAACATTTAAAATAGAAACTAAAAAGGCTTAGGAGCTAAAAATAGCTGTTAAAGAATAAAACATTATTTCATTGAAATTTTCCTTAATTGTGTCACTGGAAAGCTATAAAAAAGTTAAAATTCCTGAAATGATTAATAGCAATAAGCAAATCACAAAAGTCATCAATATCAGTTTGTTCTACTATTTAGCTTTTATTATTTATAAATTGCACAAAGTTAAGTATATTGAATAAGAAATAACAGAACTCAGGGAATAGCTTACCATTGCAAAGTATATTGCCAGTTATAAAAGAACAAGCGTACTAGTCGAATATTAATTTATCTCAAAAGTGTTCTAAAAGTAACCAATAGCATATATCAAGGAGTATTGCAAAACTTAAGTAAAATTAATTCAGAAAATTATTTTATACTGAAAGGTTCTCTCCTTCTTTAATAGAATATAAAAAGTCATGTTCAAGAGACAAATCACAATTGTAATTAAAACAACTACATTATAAATTATCGGGTAGAGGACAGGATTAATTATATCTTTTATTTTCATATTTATAAGAAAGTAACTAAATATTTTAAATTAATAACTATTATATTTTCAACACATTTTTTTAATTTAGTTATATAGAAACTAATTAAAAGAAAAATATTATTATTATTATTTAATTAAATGTAAAATAAATGATTGCGTACCCTGGGTTTTCAACCAGGTATAAGCGGACAAATTTTTTTTCGTGGTTGTATTCCACGGCCTTTTTTATAAGTGGGTGGTTACCTCTAAGGAATCTCTTAGTTTCTTATGAGTAATTTTTATTTATAAACTCCGAGTTCAGTATTTCAAAGCTTATTTAGGTTTCTTCAGGTTCTTTGCTCTTCATTGTGCTTGAGTAGCCTTCATTCTTTGCAATGTCTTAGTAGATGATATTTAGATTGGCAGTACCAACAATTTTTATATTACTTCTCAACTTTCTTCTTTGGATAAACCTTTCTTTCTAACATCTCAATTCTTTTGCTTAGGTTTGAATCAATTTGTTCTTAACTTTATTTTCCTTAATGTACCTGCTAATGTAGATCTTCTTCTATAATCATTCTTTTGCGATTATTTGAAGTTGGATTAAGACATTTCGTAAAGTTAATTTTCTGTTACTAAACTGTTTTTTATCAGTTAATTTTTAATAATTAGCAATTCGTTATTTTAATCTTCTAAGCAGTTCATTTTACTTATAATTTTATTAATTATTAACTAGAATTTTAAAATTTTAATTTTGTACTAATTATTTTAAAAAAGGGATTTGTAAATTGAATAAAATACTTTTTATTATAAAATCATTTGTTTGATGCTATTGATAAATGTAAAAGTAGAGGTTAGTATTTATTTATTGCTTTACTATTTAATTTCATTCATGTTTCTTATTAACAAAATAATTACTCTTTATTACACTTCTAAAATCAAAATTATTGTCTTTATTCTTTATAAAAAATGAAATCTGATTTCAATTAGCAAGAAGAGAATCCAAAGCAAGAAAAATCATATTTATAAACTAGTTAAACTGAAATAGAATAACAGCAAGATAAAGAAGAAAGCTATAAAATGTAAAACTAAGACTTTTAATTAAATTAATAAGAGAGAAAAAAAGGAGAAATAGATGAAACAATAATAGCAAGAAGTAAAAATCTAAATTAAGTAATCGAAGAATAGTTATTCGAAAAGGAGTTTCTTAAGACAAATAAAGATGCAAGTCCTTATTCTATATTTCAAAAAAGTTAGCACATACTTGATTTAATATTTTAATTCCTAAAGAAAAAGGAAATAGCTATTATTTAGCAAGTTAATAAACACTTTAACTAATATAAGTATAAGTTCCAAATGCTATAACTAAGATAATATAGTGATAATTTTACTTACGTTGAAAGCAAATTAAATTGGACCTTTAAATAATTAATTTCTTCAAGAATCAAAACTTTAGTAATAAAAGGAAATTTTTCTAGAAAATCTTGAGTAAAAAGAGTTTAAGATTTATTATAAAGTGATATGAGATAGATTAAGACTAAAAACTAAAATACATATAATATCTAAGAAATTTGCATTCTATATTAGCCTTTAGCTTTATTAAAAAAGATAAATAATTCACTTTATTAGAAAATAAAGAAGCTAGTAATAGTTACTTTTTTAATGGAAGATAAAGATTTGAGTTTTCTGCAAAATCTACCTAATTTAGAAATTCTTGAAATACATGATAATAATAATATGAAATAAGGATAATTTTTAAAAGATATCTAGCAATCAGTGAATCTTAAAGTACTTAAAATATTTAATCAAAACATAAACTACGAACTATTGAAATAATTTCTAGTAATAAAAGGAAAATAATTAGAAGAAATTAATGTTAATTATAATAGAAATCTAGAACTATTTATAGATTTTTGTCCTAACTTAAAGAGAATTAATATTTGGAACTGCTTAAATCAAACAAATTTATTATGGGAGAAAATAAAAAATTACGACCTATAAGAGCTAAGATTAAATGGAATTGATATTTCAACTTAATCTTTTTAGTAGTTATTTTAAAAAGAGTGAAAATGACTTAGCTGCTTTAAGATAACAGGATGCAAATATTTTAGTGATGATAATTTGATAATTTTATTGAAGAATGCTTCTAACTTAAAATAGCTTAAGTTAAAAAATCTTAAATAACTTACTAATAAAAATTTATAAAAAATAGGTGATTATGGATAGAATTACGAGTATATTAGTATTAAATGGATGAATTAAATAACAAGCTCAACATTAAATAACATACTGATGAGATGTAGTAAATTAAGATAAATAAGTCTTGTAAATTTAAAAAATATAAGCTTATAGACTTTATAAGTAATTAAGTCAAATTGCTAGGTTTTAGAAGATTTCGAAATAAGAAATCATTACTTCAATAATGAAGACTGAATAAATGAAATAGTTGGAATAAATTATTTAAAAAAATTAATTTTGCAGGATTGTAATTTGCAAAATAAAGAGTCAATTTGAATTATATAGAACTGTGAAAAATTATATGAATTAGATTTA
This sequence comes from Loxodes magnus, assembly GCA_946699065.1. Taxonomy (NCBI): domain Eukaryota; phylum Ciliophora; class Karyorelictea; order Loxodida; family Loxodidae; genus Loxodes; species Loxodes magnus. Next base: position 135,278 of record CAMPDV010000357.1, on the reverse strand, counting down.
AGTGATAATAAAATAACAGAGGAAGGACTTCCAATAAGCAACGAAAGAAGTAAATAATATTAAATTTATAATAATCTCAGAAGATTAGGGGTCTCAGGAAATGAAATAAATCAAAATTATATAGAAAAGTTAAGAAATATGTTTAAAAAACTAATAATAAGCAAATGTTAATTTGATTTTAGTTTAAGTTAAACTTTTTAAATTAAAAAAATTTACTTAAAATTATATTTGAACTATTAAAATTTATAGTTCATATATTATTAAAAAATTATTAAAAATTAATTTTATATCTAACTTAATTTATAGTTATATAAATTAAATTAAATTAAGATAGATTCACCTTTCGGTTTTATCTAATACATATAAGGTTCAAGTTCTTGCTTCTTTTCTATGCTATTACCTATATAATATTAACCTTTCTTCAAGAAAAGCTTGAAAGAGTGAAACAAGAATGGCTTGGTTTCGCTCTCAAAGTTGAAAGCTTCCAAACAGTGTTGGTGTTTAGTATCATCTGCGCACCTCCGCTTGCTTGAATGCGAATTATAGTAGTCCACTGCTAATTTGCTGCTGACCTCCATTTTTTTATAGTTATATAAAATAATGAATTTTTAAAGAGAAAGATTATTATTTGGCATAGTTCTCTTCTCTCTAGATAATATTTATAACATAATAATAACGTAATTTTCTAAAGTGATTTCACCCTTTTTTAGTCACCAAATTAAAGTTTGTAAAAGTTTTTTCTTATCAAAAATCTTCGATGACATATTCATCTGATTTTTCAGGATCGTAAATCTTATAAAATGCCTATTTTGTCCTCTTGCTACTGCTTGAAAATCAAATCCTACCTATCATCTCTCAAATTGTCCCAGTGCATGTGTAATCTTTGGAGCTTTTACTAAAGTTAAAATATTTTTTTAATATATTCTTCTGTTTGGTGTGCAATATATCTTAAATAGATCTTTGATTCATCTTTTTGTTTCATAATATTATTTTCTCTCGAATCTATAGCATTGGTTTACTATGTCCTTTTTTTACAATATCAACATCTTTTTTCTATTTTCTAATAGGAGAAAGATGGATTCTGCACTCCTCTTGATTCTGGATCCGATCGTTAATTAAATTGGATTTGCTCAAGTTAATTGATTCTCTGGCCAAGTTTTTGTCTTAAATTCCATTCGCTTTGATTAATTTATCTTTCCATCTCTTAAGAAATGTCTGCTAGTTTTATTGTTTCTAAGGATTTTATTCATTTAAAAAATTGTTAAGTGTTAGCATTAGAGATTAGGCTATTTATTTAAGGTCTTAAACTTCTTTTATTAGCTTCTAATTGTTCAATTGTAGCAAATAAAATTCGTTAGAAAGGTCTGGTTAGTTATGCGGATTTATTAAAGAAGTTTATTGTTTTTTAGGTGCCATTTTAATTTATACATCATAATTATAAATTTGATTATATAGCACTTAGCACCTTGTTGGTACGAAGAGCTCAATAGCAAAATTTATAACTATAATTATTGGTATCTCTATAATTATATTTTTATTTGATGATCTTTTAATCTAATAATGTATTTATATTATTTAATTATTTTTATTTTACATTTCTTTTACTTTTATCTCGTTTTTTGCTTGAAAATACTACTAATTTTTATTCGATTTTTTAAAATAAAAAAAGAGAAAGAGAAAAGTAAGATAAAGAGTCTAAAGATCAGTTTAACTAAATTATAAGTCATTTGAAGTTTAAAATTTAAGTTAGAATTAAATATAACTATATTAATATTAATTATAGTGATTCCATCTTCATTAAATTCCTCACTGCTTTAAAATTTATTATTTTATTAGAAGATTATATTCCTAATCTTCATCTAGATCATCTTACTTTAAATGCATATCTAGCTGTACTGTGTTTACCTATTTAATTACCATTATCTTGCTTTAGTTTAGTTAAATTTCAATCATTCGCTGATTTCTTCTTTATTACTAAAGTGTAATTTTAACCAAGATTTTACTCCCTTTATACTTCTTTTATATATATAAATCCTTCTGGAGTTCAGTATTGATTACTTATTAAATGTCATATCTTCTATCTTTCTAGTTTTATTTTGTTAGAATCTTTAGTGTTATATTAAAATATGTTCATATTTCCTGCATTGCCAACATTACTTTCTTCTCTTTAGTAGTAAAATTTTAGCTAGCTTAGAATTCGATTTTATATTTATGAGATCGTTCGACGTTATAATTTTTAGAAATAAGCTTTCAGTCAACTCAGCCAATTAGTTGAATTTAGTTTCTATCTGTTTAAATCTGAAATTAGCAGATTGTTGATTTTCGTTTTTTAGTACTAAGGTACTTGAAATAAGATACTAGATTTTTCTTTTAAGCTCTTTTATTTGATGTTAAGAGCTTATCATTTTCAATTTACATGTTTTGAAGTTCTTAAAGAATGATTTCCTGTTTGGTACTTAAATGAGAATTAGCCTTCTTCTATGAGACTTATGTAATGAACTTTCTATTTTATATAATATTAGTTTAAATCAATAACAGCAAGAAATTCTAAGAATTATTATGCATAGTAATTTTAAAACTCCTCTTTAAAAAAGAATCGCCAATCATTATCTAATTAAGGATACTTTAAAATTCTATTTTCGTAAATTAATCTAACCTAAATCAGTGCTTCAATGTTTTATACTCCAAAAATTAAATTATCAGTTTATAGTTAAAACACTAATAAACTATAGCAAAAATTAAAAATTTACAATCGAAGTTTTAGTAAGAACTATTTGATAAAAGCAGAAAGAAAAAAATTAATTGCAGATGCTTAATTTTGAGTTTAGCCTAATCTATTGATTGATTTCTTTAATTTAAAAGACCAGAAAGTTGATTATAATGTAGAATCCTTGTTAGAATAATAATAATAGGATAAATTAAGTTTAGCAATTTCCAAGGATTTTCACCTCTTCATGCTGGACACCAGATTGCTCCAGTGTTAAAAATAAAGTTTTAGATGTCTCTACTCCTCTCTCCTCCCATTACTCTTGTCATTTCTAGATCTAGCCTTATTTCTAATTAAATTTTCTCTTGTAAATGTATCCTTATTCATTTAAGTATAATCTTTCTCTTATTTGTCTCTACTACATTTGTTTTTCTTCCTCTACTATGCTTGTATGGTTCTTTATTTCAGTACTACGTCTTGAAATTTTGGAATTCCTTGTAGCGTCTTCATAAGTGTTCTGTCGAATTGCAGTAGTAACATTTCTTCACTACTTTTTGGAGTTTAACCTACTCTTCCTATTGGTCTCTTCAATCATCATTGGATCTCCCCTTTGTTCATCTAATTTCTTTTCTAGTATTTCCAGTCTAATACTCAGATCAAATTAAAAAATGGAAAATTGCGCGGTAAAAAGGAATAGTCGATTCGCCTTTCTAGAAACTAAAATAGAAAAGCCAAAAGAAAGGCGGGCAAAGAAAAATAAAAGTAGATGACTACATCAAAATCTAGTTCTTCTTCCAAAGGTAAAGTGATGGTTGGAATGTAATAAGTAGAAGAATAAAAAAATGACCCATATTAAAAACTCTAAAATTAAATCGAACAAATGAAAAAAGTAAATTTCCCAATACGAAGAAACAATATATAACCAAAGCATATAAATAAGAGAACTTATGAGTAATATTGATTTTCAGGATAATGAATTAACAATCTTAAGAAAATAACTAATATAAAATCAATTAATAGCAGAAGAATAATTGTGAAGATAATCTTAATCAAACTTACTCAATAATCAAATAATGGAATTAGAAAAAACTCCAACTTAAATAAAAAAAGAAGAAATCTCATAAATCGAAATTTAAGATTAAAATATAATAAAAAGATTAGAAAAGATAGAAAACAAGATATTTATAAAAAATTAATCAAGATAAGAACTTAAACAATGTTGATACTGCAAATCAAGATTTCATTTATTAAGGAAATGCATAACCTGAAAAAAACTGAACGAAAAAGAACAAAACAGAACATGAACTTAAATTAACAAACTTTGAATTACATCAAATGGAATTTATAAGAGAAAAATATTTGCTGGATAGACTGAGAATCAACAGTGGCTACCTACCACTTAATCAAGAAGGTTGTGGTATCCATCCTCGTTAAGAAAATGACAGCAAGTACCTGGTTGAAATCCCAGAGAATCTAAACTCTTTTTAACATTTAGTTTATAATTAATTAATTAATTACTCGGATCAAATTGTTTCTGAAGCTAATTTTAGGATTAGCTACTCTGGTCTTAAGATATGTTTCAGAAAGCGCTTAGTTCTCTTTCTTAGGACATAAATCTGGATTCTTTTCCTTCCGCTAGGTTGAGTTTTTCCATCAGTTTCTCATTGTCCTTTCTCAGTTTCCTAACCTCTTCCTGGAGGTTTAGTACCACTTTGATGAGCTGTTCCATGCTCATCTGGCCAGAAGGATTGAACTTTGAGACCTCCTGGTGCAGAGCAGACTTCATCTGCTTTCTGGGCTTCTCTTCTGAGGTTGGAGTTATCTCATGTGTTGTCTTCTGAGCTTGTTTCTGTTCCTCTTCAGGTTGTTAGAATTAAGAAAAAGGTTAGGGTTAGGGTTAAGGGTAAGAAGACTATCCAAGATTGGATTCAGGTTTCCTCTCCAACTTTTTGGAGGTGGTGTAGAAACCTCTTTTGAATCCTTCCATTTTTTTATTTATATTATTCCTTGTTCAAATAAAATGCTAAAAGAATTATAACTTTTTCAATTATTTTATATAATTTTAGAACATGCTAGCAAAAATTTCTTAAAACTATATTTAACCTTCATGACTCAGAAGTATTTACGCTTATAACCCTCATTCTTTAATATTGTAAAATTGATGAATTTTTATTTACTGATATACATAATTTTAAGTTAAAATTTATCCAACTAGAAATAAATAAAATAGGGATATACAGATTATATCTTCTCTAGTAGTAAATTGCTAACGTTTATTTAAGTCCCTACGAGTTTAATTAGCACTGTTAACTTAGCAATTTTCTCATAAATATCTCTAGATTTATTTTCTTGTAATCTTAAAGATTTTAATCACTTTAACTTCTGTATCACAATAATCTCTATTCGCCAGATAACAAATCTTAAGTATTGTATTTATAAAAGAAGGTCTAATAGTCTCTATCTAAGTATTAATTAAAAGCTTTCTGATTATGAATCTTTATTAAATATTATACTCAAACAACTACCTATCAATTTATAATCTGATCTATATTATCAACTTCCACTAGAAATATACACTTAATTATCTAAATCATATTCACTATCTCTAAGTTATCTTAACTCTTGATAATAAATAGTTGATAGAAGGATTCTTAGACAAAATGTATCAAATGAAGTAAGAAAACAGAGCGGCAAGGAATGATTGCATAGCTAGCATTATTTTAATTATAGGGTTTAAGTAATTCTGCTTGACACAGAGTTTCTTCTAATTGCTACTTTTCCTTACTTTTTTACTAAATTCCTAAGACTTTTTATAAAAGCTTTAAGGCTAAAAAGAACTAAGCCTCTATTATTTTAAGCCTTTTTTATTATGCTGGCTTAGAAATATATTCTGTAAGATTGGATTTAGTTAAATATAATTGTGTATTTATTGCTTAAACAAAGATTGAATAATAGAAACTCGATCTATAATGTTAGAAAATAGAGAATATCTTTATTATATTTAGCTTCTAAGAGTGCTGTTTCAAGAAAGGTTAATAGATTAAAATAGCTGAAAATACAAAAATAATATATAAAGTAAAGATAAGCTGTAGTATGAACTAAGGAAACTGTAATACACAAAGAGATTAAGCTAAGTAGAAGGAATTAAAATAATTAGAATAGATAGTTAAATAAGTAGTTAAATAAAAGTAAGATGATCTAATTATCACGAAATAGAAAAGTGTTTTTTAATGATAGCCTAGTAGTCCAAATTGAATTCTTCATCAATATAATCTTTTAAATTAAGGTGAATATTGTAGTCTGATAATTCTTTATCATATTGCTCAAGGATTTACAGTAATTATGATATATTAATTTTTCCGCTTTTGTTACCTTCTAATATCTAGAAAGCTTCTAAGATGTCATCAGGATTTTTATCTTATAATTGTTCGAATTTTTAAACAAACTCGTTAAAGCTGATTGGATCTTTTGGAAATGAAGCAATTATTTGTAAACTCTCTTCTTCAGTGATAATTTTTCCTAATGCTCGATATGAAAAAATTACGAAATCCTTTTTAATTTATCCATTTTATTCGAATTTGCTGAATATTTGTTTACATTTCAATTATATTTAAGAATATTCCTTTTCGTTTTGGATGGTGCTCTGTATAATTTCTTTATTTGCTGGAGCAGAAATCTAGCTTGAACTTGTGATTAGTTTATCAGAAGTTTAACTTTTGTCAAATACTTGATTTGGCTATATTTATGTCTATTCTTACTAAAAAATTTTCTAATACTATTCTATTTACTCCACTCCTTCAGATTTAAGCCATCTTTTAGCTTTATTTATTACCATTTCAAGTTCCTATATTTTTTAACTGTAGAAGCTTTCAAGGCATAGCAATACTTATATAGTTACCCAAACTTCTATTTTAGTAATCTATTGAGGCTTTGAAGAAATAATTGCTTCTTATTTTATCTTTAAAATCTAAGCTAGCTACTCTGATAAATCCCAGAAACCTGAAGACTTTTAAAGAAGAACTATATCCATATGTGAATAAGCTTTGCTCTAATACTTAGCTTACTTAGGAATATTTTAGACTTAAACTTCAAAATTACGTAATTAATTACTTTGATATTCTTGTGGACTAGGGCTGTCATTTTAACATACATTCAGCATTAAACATTCATTTTATTCTAATTGCTATTATTAAAATGAGTGATATTCCTCTGAATTCATACCTCCTGGCATACCTCATGGCATTCCTCCTGGCATTCCTTTCATATCTATTTCTAAATCATAGTTTGAAGAAGAGTAAAAATTTCTTTAAAAATATTGTTAATAATCCTTTGGTGTTTAAATAGGAACTCTAATAAACTGCATTTCTCCCTAAGTAGGATTGGGATTGCTTAATTTTCCAATAAATGAAGTTAAAGTAGATAGAACTTAGTATTTCAGTGATAGAGATATAATCTGCTACTTGTTCTTTTAAGTATTCTTTTCAAGTTCTCTTATCTTATATTTGGCTATTAATTTATGCAAAGTATCTTCTTATTAACTATTATTTAAGTCAATGTTCACACAGTGAGTATACTTTTGAGCATTTATTTATGTGTTCTTGCAATTTATTTTTATTTTTGCTTATTTTTATTAGTTTTCATCTAAAAAGAAGAACAAATAAGTTAGTTCATCATTATAAAAATAAGTTCCCTTTTATGGAACTCTCTCTGCTTTTAATCCTCCCCAATCTATATTCTCAAATGTAAGAGCAGGTTGAGCTGCCTTCTTTAAACTTTCTATTACCTTAAGTTGAATATTTTCTCCATCTTTAATAAAATAAGCTTTTCCTCTGCCAGCTTAAGCACTTTCATTTATTAACTAAGTTGATACTCCTTCTCCTATTCCAAACGAATGTAGTCTACATTCTTCTCTATGCTACTCTATTTTACTTACTACTTGTTAAGGATTACTTACATCTCCATCAGTAAGTAAGAAAATAGTTCTAGGTAAATTAGGATCTGAAGGTTATTAAAATATCTTATTTAAAGGTTCTAATATTTCAGTTGCTCCCATATCAGCTTTGAAACTTGATAGTTGCTAAACAGCTTAATTTAAAGATTATTCATTATATAAAGTAGATTAAGAAAACATTAGATTCAAATCGCTTCCAAAACTCACTATATTAAATTTACAACCTTCAGGAAGAGATTTTAAGAACAAAATAGCTGCTTATTTAGCCATCTCAATCCTTGTACCACTCATAGATCCACTTCTATCTAGAACGAATATAAACTCTCCTGTTCCATCTGAAGTTTAACTTAGTTATGGAATAAAAGAAATAAATCCTGCTATTTAATTATCTTTGCTCTTATGAAGTAAATATCTAGGAACAAACTGATCCTTAGTTTAAAACTTAAGAACGAAATCTTAGTCAGGTTCATACATTTATTAAGGATCTAAAGTTATTTTCCAATGATAAGGAGATTTCTATTAAGTGTTGATTTTATGATGAAGACTATCTGCTGATATGATTTACTTCTACTTGCTTTAAATATCACACTCTACATTTATCTTATAAGTAACTTTATTTACCATTTCTACTTGAGTGGACTAATTTACTTAACCAGCTTTCTTCATATCGTATTTAGGAGTGAAAGCACAAGGAATTAATAAAACTTAGTTTTATGCTTCAATGGCACAAATACCAATGTAAGTAATAATAACAGTAGCTTGTGAATCAGGTTATAAGTTACCTATATTGAGTATCATTCTATCTTATGAGTCATCTGTATCATAAGAAGCCATAAAAGCAGTATTTCCTTAAGATATCGTATCTTCATATTTATTTTTTGCTTCTTCCTTTTCTTCTATCACTGCATCAATCAAGCCTTTTTCAGTTTACACTTATAAACTTGCCACTGAAGCATCATTACAAACAGGGAAGACATATTAAACTTCTATTGGATTAGCGAAGGTATTTTTATAGATTTGACGAATCTAGAGTTTTATAAAAGAGTCCTATATCAAGCAGTTCATTTATATTTCTTACAAAGGAACAGTTCTCTTTTAATCTCTAGCATTAAGGCCAAAAGGTAGCCCAGACTAAGTATTTTAGCTAACTGTTTAAAGCTAGGAAAACATTTTATAAGGAGAAAGAAAAATTAGCGTTTTATACTAATCTGATCAACTCTAAAAGAAATGAACAGAAAGTAACAGAAAGAAATGCTGTTGTAATAGTTAAGTTATAAAAGAATAAAAATTATAATATATATACATAAATATATTTGAGTATAACTTTCAATTATATAGATTTAATTAGAAATTAATTATGAGAAACTAAATTATATTCATAAATTATTATATTGTAGCAGCTATAAAAAATTGCAAAGCAAGATATAGATATTAAAGGATGATAGCTTATAGTATGATTTCTTTATCAATACAACTTGATATCTCAAAAAATATCCTAACTATATTACTATTAACCTAATGTTAGAGTAATCTAATATTATATTAATTATACTTAGATATTCTGATAAATCAACTATAATAATAAAGATAGCTGCTTTAGTAGAGCAATAACTTGATGACAAAGAAATAGGGTTATAAATACTATTATATCAAAAGATGCTTTCATGATGGTTTATTCCTATTAAAAAGATAAATCCTTACAACTTAATTACTCATAACCCTTCAACCCTTTCACATTAACTATTTTCAATGATTCCTAAATAAAATGATTGGCATATTATTTACCTTTAGTTAATGAATTTACTAAGTATTTATTTTAGCAGAACTCTTAGAGGCATAATGAATAAAAGACATATAAGGAAAGATAAAACTATATAGATATGGAAAACATAGGATCCTTATATTAAGTGAGACTAATTAAATATTAGATACTTTTTAGCTATATTACATGATAAATAGATATATCACTATAATCATTTATAGATACTTTAAACCTAATTTATAATTGCTATAAAGGTTAAATATATAAGAACATAAATGTATTCATAATGTCTTTAAGAAAATTCATATGGTATTTTTCTAGAGCTATTAGAAAATAATATCAATATATTTACTTAGTAACTTAGTTAATTCTTTATATGATTAAATAAATCATAGAAACTAAGTTAATAAAAAAACAGATCAAACAGTTCTAAAATAGTAAAAGCTTGCTATCATGAAAATAATAAAAAGGAATGCTTTTTAAAACTTTTATATCAACTGTATGAAGCTAAATAAATTTAGATTTTAGTAAAATAATCTATTTAAGCTAGTATTTCTCTTATTTCTATATAGATCGTATTAAAATACAAAGCAAGGGTTAATATAGCATCATATTGCTTTTCAAAGATTTAACGTTTCGATTCTAAATAAATTAATACTTAAATTTAAGATATACTCTTGTTAAAGTTCCTTTATTATAAATAAGGTAAAATACTTGGTTAAAGTAATTGAAAATATTCAATCAAACTTAAATTTTATGAATATATAACACTAAGTTAGCTAAAATGCTATAATTATTATAGTTATATTTTTTATTTATTTACTAAACTAAACTTTGAAAATAATAGAAGTTTTAGGAGCTTATAATAAAATAAGATATATAAGAAAAGAATATCGCGCTGTTAAGTCTTTAATGAGGATTAAGTAAGTATATGACTCAAATTCCTTATAAATAAAAAGATATTTAATAACTATAATTAAATGTCGAAAATATTAAAAGAGAAGGAAAATTTAAAATTAATAAACTATTTTATGAAGAACTAATAATCATAATCTATAAATATGAATCCATATTAGATCCTTTATTTTAGAGTATTTTTCAATTGATCCTAAAATTATAATATGACATAATTTAGAATGGTGAAAAAAGAATAGATATTTACAAGTTTGTCTCCTTTTCTAACATTAAATGATTTAATACAATTATGAGATTATTAATTTGAGTAAATAGTAAATATTTATATAAAATTAAATTTATTTTATTTAGCATACTTATACTTTTATCCTTTTTAGAGTAAAATAATTATTGTCTAATAATTTAAGTCTGAACTGTTCTATTCTTTATTTTTTACATTCTTTCCAAGCTCTATTTTTTATAAATTCCAATATATATTCTTCTTAGAAATTCTGTATAAAAATTGAATTTTATTAGGAAAATAGGATTTTCTCTCTTCGCATTTTTAAGAGTTTGCTACTAGAAAATATTTAGTTGTAATATTTTATATCGAGTGGCTACTTTCATACAGTGATACGATCCTAGCGAAATCACTATCTCGGTATGCTTTCCTATTTGTCAATTAGTATTAGACTTAAACCTCTTTGAATATTTTTTAGTAAATCAAAATACCATTTTAATATCTTCTGTATACTATACTATATAGCCTAAGTGTTATAGAATTTTATATTAGTTTTGTATATTATAACCTAAAATAAGTATTTTTATATTTTAAAATAATATTCTTCAATTGTAACTATAGGTCTGAATTTATAGCGGAATTGTAACTTTAAATGTAGAATCTTTTTTATTTTCACTTTCCAGATCTATTTTGCCTCTCTTTTTCCCTACTATCTTTTATCTTATTCGCAAGCCTAATACAGTTTCTCCATATTCTTTTTAATTTTAATATTAGCTTGCTTAAAGGGTTAGAATAATTTCTTTTGAAATTGTGGATTCATTCCTAAACATGTATCTCTTAATGTTATAACTAAATCTCCTTCAGTCTCTTGACCTTTCTCATATAACACTTTTTTGATATCTTTTAATTTTTTTCTCTTTGGTGTTAAAAATAATTTTGGAGATGACTATCTTTGCATTCCTGTTTATTTGCTTCAAATTTTTTGGAGACTCGAATATTTAAATTTCTTAAGAAAAATTCAAGATTTCATTTGAATTTTCCCTTTCTAAATTCTCAACAAAATACAGGTTAAAGAAAATGTCTCTGAACCTTCTCCAAATTAATTGAAATTTAACTTAATTGTATGCTTTACTAAATGATATAAGATTTACTAGAAGCTTCTGAAAGTTAAGCTTATTCCTAAACAGTCATTTAGTTTTGAGATTTTCTTTGTAAAGGCACAAAAGACAAGTTCATTTACTTACTTGATTTCAATATTGCTTTTAATCTTTTAGATAGAGTTTCATAACTTTAGTTAGTATATAAATCTCTAGTAGAGTAATTTTGGTTGCTGATAATATGAGATTCTGATTACAAGTCTATTTTTTCGTTATATATGTCCTAGTAGATAAAAAAATTTGCCAAAATTAAAGAAAACAGGACTAGCAAATATCTAGTTGAAGCCATTTTCGCTTATGATTTCATTGCTCTGATTGTTAGAAGAAGGAGTATAGTTATTTTATTCTTTTTATTGCTAAATTCGTTAAGCTCTATTTAAAATTAATCAGCATATATTCTTTTGGCACGCTAATCTTTATAAATGTGATTTTCTTCATTAAATTAAGGCATCCAATCTAGATTACGCCAACTCTACCCTTATTGATATAGCTTCCCATTAAGTTCGTTAGAACTGAAAGGATTCTATCTTAGTTTATTAGTAGAATTTTAGGTACTTTTTGATTAATTTTCATCTAAAGCAAAAATTCTTTCCTAGTAGCATTTTGCTCATTCGATTCTATAATTTTATGCACTTATTTTCTAATCTCTACTGGTTCTAAATCTAACTCAAAATTGATAGAGTCAATTTTAAAGGAGTTTTGCAAATTATAAATAATCAGTTATAAAGCATATCCTTTATTTTGAGCAATATGTAAGTAGAAAATCTTATAAAGTGGAGATTCCTTAATCTCCGATTGAATAAAATCCAAACTTCCAAGTACTGTCTTAAGAGGGCTTCCAGTTCATACTTCAAAGTAGATAAAAATAAATCTCACGTTTACAATTTATTAAGGCTGCATATATCTTACTTCTACTCTCTTTTAATTTATTTCAATGCTTCATTCTGTCTTATCAAACTTTCATAATGGTTCAAGTAATAAAGTAGTAGAAGCTTATGATTACCAGTTATATTTATATATTTTAAGCATACTCAAATTTTTATTTGAATCTAGATAAATCAGAATCAACCGCCAGAATAATCAGATTTTGCTTGAATCAATGATATTGAAAAAATAAATAAACAGGTAAATGCTTAAAAAAACAGATATTTATAGTTGCATTTAAAACTACTGGAAGAAATTAATTCCACACTGGAACATGAAAATAAACTAACTTGGATAAGACTAAACAAGCGATATACAAATAAAGCAGGCATTGGTGGATAAAATCTCTCTTCTTATTTAAAGTTTATTAAGAACTTTAGCAACTAAAATAAAAAAGCTTAAACCATAAAAATTTACAAAATGGAGTCTAATTTCTGATTTTATGAATTTCCTCTTAATTTATAAAAATAATTTAAAAAAGATAAAAAATTACAACCTTTTAAAATACTTTTAAGGATTCCTTCTCCTAGATTTCAAATTGCCTTTGCTAGCATCAGCTTTTTACTCACTAAGTAGAACTTTGCAAAGTTCTCTTTCCAAAGCCACAATAAACCACATTTAAAATTATAAAAAAGCTTTCTTATAAATTATGAGCGTAATTTTCTAGGTAAATGCTTAGCTAAACTTGACTTACATATTTTGAGCATAATTTATATAGAAAATTTATCTTATAATTTTCTTAATAAACTGAGCCTTTCTCTCCTTTAAGTAATTTTATCCAAAATATAAAGCATCTCATATTATTAAATAATAAATTTTCTTTTTAAATTTAATTTTACTTACATGACTATAAATCCCTTCCACTTTATTTTATAATAATTTAAGATATAAACATTTTTATTTCTTCAAAAAGGAAATTCAATTTTCATTTCATTGATCTATTTCGTTAGTTATAACTTTTCTATCTGTATTATTTCAATTTTTATTCGTATAAGTATTAAAACTTTTTTCTCAAGCACTTATATCTCTTTCTGTCTTTTTTCTTTTCTTTTTATTTCTCTTTTACATATCTTTGCTTAAACACTGATAAAAAGCATTTCTAATTGCCTTTTCTCTATTCCAAGACACGAAAATGATATCTGCTAAATATTTAACTCTTTAATTTTGAGATATATAGTTTTTAGAATCTTAAGATTGAGATGACTCTAGAATTAACCTAGTTAGATTAGTTAAGAGATATAGACTGAATAATAAACTAGCTATCGAAAAAACCTTAAAATCTTACTTCTTTGGATTTCTTAAATTAAGTTACATGATTATTTAAAAAAGCTAGAAATCTAAAGTTCTTAAATTGAATGAATAAGCCTGACTATATGAATTAGATATTTATATATTTGAAAGCTTGAAGCTAAAAGTTGAAGAATGGCTTTTATAAGCAAATAAGTTGGAAAGAGACCTATAATGCAAGGTGTTTAAGCTTCTGATTTTATTTATGAATAATTATTTTTTATGAGTAACTTTAGAAAAACAATATAACTATGTAAGGTTATATTAGGATTTGCAATTACTATTTTAAGACATGATATTAAAACATCTAAGATTTAAAAGTAACCAAGATAAAATAATTAACTATAGCTTATAAACTTTAAATTTAACTTAATTTTCTCTAAGCAAGTTATTACAAAGAAATAACTTTAAAATTAGGAAATTAAAAGTTAGAAAGGATAAATTTAAATGCTTAGAATTTAAAATTTAAGAAAAACTCCACAGGTTTATTGACGCTAATGTAAGTAATCTTCAAGGCAATTTTGAAAGATTCATCATTAGTAGATATTACTCTGACTTCTTCTATCGAGTTTAAAAGTTTTGTGAAAAAAGACTCTCAAATAAGGTTAAATTTTGTCCATAATAAGGAATTTGCAAGCTTCATTCACTAAATATAAAAGAAAAATTGAAAAAGAGATTTTCACTCTAGAAGTAACCTAAATTTATCCGCTATAATAAAAAAAGGATTTTTAATATAATCCTTTGACGATATTTTTTCAAAGCATGAATCAGGTGCATATTAATTTTTTCTATCTAAACTCAACATTTATGCTAAAAATAAGCTACTCACTAATAACTAAATTTTGATAATAATAAAACATGAAAATGGTTATAATTTTGCGTTAGATTCTAAAGTTAATTTTTCTATTACTAGTAGTATGAAAAATTTAAAGTTAGATAACTTGAAGATGTTATTTAATGTATTTGTGTATAATCATTATATTAACTAGATACAGAAATTATACTGATTTAGGTATTCAAATTTATACTCAAATCTCTTCAAATTTTGACAATTTTAAAAGATAAAAGCTTTAACTAATTGACTTTTATATATTAATTCAATATTTCGTTAGAAAGTCTTTTATCTTTAAGTTCTTAAAGCTATAATGAGACTATAAGCATATTTTGATTATTTATGCAATAATTGGTTTAACATAAATTGTATATATGCAAATTCATCTTAGAATTAAAAGTTTAAAAGTAAAAAAGTGGAAACTTTCTAGCCTTTATCGTATACTTAGCATACTCAACAAGTATATCTTGTTGACTTTAATTCTAAACACTTGAAGCACTAGCTTTTTTATTAATCGATCGGTTTGAAGTTTATTATCTTCATATTAAAATTTTCTAGTCAAACTAAAAAGTTATAAAGCCTTGGTATTAGCATCCTTAACCAGTTTTAGCACTTTTAAAATAAGTACTGCCTTAGTTATATGAAAACTACTAATATATTCTACCAACTTGCTCGTTTTTTAAGTAATAGAATTTTGGAAAAAGCACTAAACTATCTTCATAATACTTAATTTGAGTACTTATGCTCTTTAATACCTACTACTTGAATATAGCTTTATTATTCACTATACAAAAGGAAAAATAGAGCTAACAGAGTCTTTTCCTCCTATGATCTAAACTAATACTTCATGTTGTTTGAAGATTATTTATACTATTATTAAGTATGCGTTACTGCGATTTTGCTAGCTTACTTTTAAGCCTACTCTAGATATAAACTCCTTAGATTATACAGGAAGTATGAAGTATGATAATGATAGTCCATTTAAAACAATTGAGAGTATTTTATAAAATTTACTGTATATGCTAGCTATTATTTAACTATTTATATATAGAAGCTTATCTCATCACCTTTATATCTATTTTAAGCTTTAACTTATTATAATTTTACATTATATCAGCATGAAAAGAGAAATAGCTTATGATAGAAAGGAAAATCTACATATAACTTTAGGAATAAGCCTATAAAATAAGAAGGATCATAATCTTTAAAAGTGCTTGATATTACATATTAAAGTATTTATTTCTAGAAAAAAAAAGGCAAAATTGCTATTGCTTTAGATATAAAATCACTAAGATAAAAAATGTTAAGTGGATAAAGTAAAAATATTTAGATCATAAAGGTTACGTAATATAAGGATATAGATATAATAGTAAGTATAATACTCACCTAAGATTTAAAATTTGGGTATTAAGATACTTCTATTCCATTTTTTCAAATATAAAATGGAAAGTAAGCAAAAAGGAAATTATAGCTTTATGTAAGAATTACCTTCTATAAGTGAGATACCAAACGTGCTTAATTACGACAATTCAATTTACAAATAATTTAGTAACCCCTTTACTTAGTCTAAAATTATATATAATAAGCAGAACAATTGAACAAGTATTTAGCTTATGCAACAAAGCTAAATAAAGATTTAGAAATGTAGGAGATCTGTTTCTATAGAATATATACAGAAGATTATTACTAAAAAGGAAGAATCGGCTTCTATCACTTCAAATTCGATTGTATCGCGTAGTCCTAATACGACTTTTATTAGAGGATCTATTAGTTTTACCTCTGTTTAACCATAAAAAGATAAGAGCATAAGCTAGAAAGACTTAAATGATCTATTGGTGATAAAATAAGAGTAAGAGAAAGTATCAGTTTGAACTAAGTTAATATAGAGGATTAAAGATGATGGAAATCTAGTGATTTCTATTCTTTTGATGTTCATTTGTTAGATTTGGCTTATGAAACACCTAATAGAAACGAGAAAAGACTAAAGATAAAACTTAATTTTTCCTTTTTAATTTAAGTATTCAAAACGAAAATAATTTCTAGCATTTCTTGTCTTTACCTTGTATTAATAAGGAAAGAAGGCTAACTAGTTTATTGGAGTCTAAGTGATATTTATCAATTGACTACGAAAATAGGTTAGCATTATATAATTTAAATAAAGTGTACTAAGAATGTATAATATTAGCCTTTAATAAATATACCATCATATATTGCTATAATAAATTTACAAGATTAACTTTAATACCTTAAATACACTATAAATAATTAAGATCTTTGCCGTTTATTTAAAATCTAAAATACTAAAATACTTTCTACCTTCTAAGTCTAATCTTCATTTAATGAGTTTTAATTATTTAGACTAGAATGAATAATTATTATATCGCAAGTAATAAAATATAAGCACAAGGCTTTATACTCATTTAAATCGTACTCTAATGAGAATCAAGTGATTATCTTTAGTTAAAGAAGAATTGCTAGTCTTAGCTACTTTATTGTTAAAAAAAGTCTTAGCATTTTTAGAGAGATTTATAAGATGCTTGAAAAGGAAGAATTTGCTTAAAAAATTAAAAGCTTAATAATTATTTTTTAAATAAGCAATAGATAAGATAAGAGTAATGCTAGACCTATGTCTATACTTTTAATTTTAAACCACCACTCTAAAAGCTTTCTTTTTTATAAAGCATATCATGTATGAAATTAATTCCAATAATGGTAAAATAGGCAAAATTAAAACTTTAAGTTACTTGTTTATTGGTATACAATATATCCACTATAAATAAGGCATTCTAAAATTTGTATTTGCTTGAAATTAATACATTCGTATGTTTAATTTCGTGAAGAACTATTCGCTATGAATCAATAAGTTGGATAATTCGAGAGTTAAAAAAGCATAAATTTTAGCCTTTAACTAAGAAATATTTTCAATTTATCCAATAAAATTAGCTTAAGTTTTTCCTTTTGAACTTACAACGAAAATTATTCAATTGCAAAATTAAAAAAAGTGGTAAAATTGAAGTTTTTAGTTAATTATTTGACTTAAATCAAATAAATTAGTACTTATTAAAACTAAAAATAACAGATTTTAGTTAGAAGACTTTAAAAAGCTATTTATGAGATTAAATTAAGGGAAATTTGATTAATTTAAATTTACTTAATAAATAAATAAACTCGATTATAGAGCGCGTAGCGCTCTCGATGGTGCATAGCTCTTTAAATTAATTTTATTTAAAGTTAATAAAATTTCCCCTAGGAAGTTTCCTCCAGTATTTCATTCCTTTGGAAATTCCGTCTTCTAATAGGTCGGAGTGATGCTCCAAGAAACCTAATCGTCTGGCATCTTTCAACAACTTCTACTTATTGTCTCAAGTTCTTTCCTCTTGGCTCCTACCAAGATTCTTGCTCAATTTGTTGCTCCTGAAGTAATTCCTGGTACTATGAGTTAAGTTAATCTCAGTTGGAGGATTACTCCTCCCTATTTAAAATTTAATATTCTAATAATATAAAAATTAAATTTGTAAATATCATTCTCTAAGTAAATAAAAGAATAGCAGAAGATTATTTTGAATCGTCTAATTACTCTTTCAATCTTTAGGAAGGCTGCTGGCTGTAGTTAGGCTTTGAAGGGAACGTATTCAGAATTTATCCGGTTTCTGCAGTCCATGATTATAAAGTATGCATTCAATACATATGGTAATCTCTGCTTGAAGAAACTTATCAGCATAATATCTCCTATATTCGTCTAAAGGTTGTTCAGAGAACACAGCTTGGTAAGAATAAGAATTTTCAAAAAAATAAATGTTAATAATTAATTAATTAAGTCTCAACTTCTAATTTAAATATAACTATAAATTTATGAATTTCTAGAAAAATAAAAAAAAAGTTGAAAAATTTAGAAATAAGAGATATAAATAAATTATTAAGTTTATGATAAATTTATGAGAAAAAGCTAAAATTGTTAAACTTAAGTATTCATAATAATTAAAATAGAAAATAAAAATAAATTATTTATTATAAAATCAGAAATTAAAATATTTAAAGTTACAGAGATAATTTCTATTTTACTTTGATAAAGTATGTAGTTTTTTTTTTTGAAAAATTTCTAATAAACAATATTTTTCAGAAAAAAATCAATGTATGTATTTTTTAAATTATTTTTGATTCTATTAAGTATTTTTTTAGGTGTTTTTGAGAAAAAATAAATTAAATTTTTTATACCTTTTAAGTACATAAAATATTATAAAATATAAAAAATTGAGAAAAAAGGAACACTTAATATTTAATAATTTTTAAATTTGCAATTGATTTCGAATTTTTAAATTAAATGATTTATTAAGTTTTTAATTAAAAAATTATTTTTGCTTTTTTTAGATTATAAAAATGCTTTATAAAATAATTTTTATTTTCTCATTTTCTTCCTAATTTAACTATTTTTTTCTAATTTTTGTCCATTCTTAACATCTTCCATAGTATAAAATACTGAATTTAAAAAAAATTTTTTAATTAAAAACTCTTTTAAACTTTATTTACAATTTTTTAGATTTTTCTGAGCAGATATTTAAAAAATGTATTTATAGTTTTATAGATTAAACTCCATGATATTTTTCCTTTTATATCTTTTAACTAAGTTTATTCTGCTTTTTAATATATTTTTTTTTAATATCAAGTATACTTTATAATTAATTTTAAAAAAGTTTTTTTTTCATTTAATTAAATTTATTTTAAAAATTATATTTATGTTTTAGATATTTTAGTCCAAAACTTATTTTTTTATTATAACAGATTTATTATTTTATCTTTCATTTAAATTTAATTTTATTTAGATTAATTTTATTTTACTATTTTATTTTAATTTTATGAATTTATTAATTTGAAAGATCTTTAGCAAACTTCTTAAATATAGCTTTTAAATAATTTATCGAATGCTACTTCATAATTTAAATTCATTTTATTTCTTAATTATAGTGAATTTGAACTAAGTTTCTTTTATAAATAAATTAGATTATAGAGCGCGTAGCACTCTCGTTGGTGCGAAGCTCTTTAAATTAAGTTTATTTTATGTCGAAAAATAAAATTTAATAAGTATCTCTATCCTTTTTTCTCTTCCTGCAGTGCGAGCATGCAATTTAACCCTCCAAAGCATAGGATGCAATATACGATTACGGGTACGTCTTTT
Organism: Loxodes magnus; assembly: GCA_946699065.1. Taxonomy (NCBI): domain Eukaryota; phylum Ciliophora; class Karyorelictea; order Loxodida; family Loxodidae; genus Loxodes; species Loxodes magnus. Next base: position 115,350 of record CAMPDV010000357.1, on the reverse strand, counting down.
TCCCGACCTATGATGAAGAAGGTTTTCTAAAGGAATTCAGAGTTTTTCTAGCTTGTTAAATTTTCCTTCTAGGAGTTTCTTACTATTGGTTTCTCTTTCTAATATTTATCCTCCATCTGCGTCATTTTTAGTTGCCTTGCTGGGTCTCCAAGCTGAATCCAAAGGAAAGAGTTTTCCATCCTATTTAAATTTTATTATTTAAATAATATATTTGTATTTCTTCTATAATATATTATCATGATAAATGTAAATCCAATTGTTTAAGTACATTTGGATGAAAATTTATCTTTATAAATATTTATAAACTAGACTTTTGACTCTGAATAAATTTGCTTAGTTGGTAAAAACTTAATAAGTATTTAATAATAAAATTTATTATATTAGTAAAATTTTGATGTCGGCCGCAGTCAGGAGAACTAGTAGGTAATATGGCGCAGTGTATACTGCATTGCGAGTAATCTCGCACTAGATGCCACCATGAGGAAAGAGTATAATGGCCCATATGTAACAAGCCTAACTAGGCTGAGAGTTCTCTCTAGTAATATGAACGTTTGACTGAATACCTACTAATGAATTAGTTACTAATTCTTATTTGGATCCCATTTAAGAAGACTGGAGCATTTAGTTCAAAATCTAGAATAATTTAGAATAAGTAGATTTCCAATTTGGAGAATCTGCCGTGACTAATTGGATAACTAGAATGAATGCAAGAAATATGGAACACTTTTTTAATATTAATATTGAAAAAACTGCGCGCAAACGAGTTTCTAGACGCTCTATAATCATCTTTATTTATTTATTTCTTAAATAAATTATCTAAGTCAGTTATTCTTAATTTTTTAATTTTTAGCATAAATTTAAATAATTGGAAAAATCAAGAATGTAGATATAAAAAATAAATAAAGTTAACCTATGTAGTTATATTAAACTTAAAAAAATTGATAAAAAAGGAAAATAATAAAAAAACAATATTATAATAATAAATCTAAATTATAACATTAATAGCTAATTTTAAATTCCTATGTCAGTTTATTTTAATATCGTTTATATTTATATATGATAGTACAACATTAAAATAAAGAATAACTTGAGAAGCTAAGTTGCTTATTTAATTTATCAATGAAGCCATAAAATTTGATTTTTTCTTTTTAAAGTAAAAAAAAAATTATACTAATATTCATAATTGAAGGAAGAAATTCTTGCAGTTATAGATGTCAAAAAACTCTTTCAGTTTAAAATTAAAATTTATAGAAGAATATAAATAGAATGTAATAAATAGATTAGCTTTGATAAAATTAATTAATACATTTGTTTATAGCTTTAAGTTTAAAAGTTATTGAGATAGATAAAATGAATAAATACAAAAATTTATCTTAAAATTAATTATTGATGAAGTGCTACTAATTTTTCAACTAGATTGAGGAATAAAACTTTAAAAATAACTTTGGAATTTATTCTAATAATATAGTTAAATGTAATGGTTTAAATTAAAAAAGTATTCATTTAATTGAAAAGATAATTACTTAATATTTAAATATAATTATTGTATTTTAATATATTATTAAGGAGAAAAAATAATGTAAAATGTAAAAAGGCTGGCATAAAATTGGTATATTTATGGTATGAAGATTTTAAGCAGATAATAGTAACAATGAGATACAAACAATTTCTTTTGATTAAAAGTATCAAAATATGCATAAAGTTTATAGTTATTTTAATAGCTTCTTGAAATTTTGCGTTTGAAGTAAAATGATATATTTTTAATTTTAGAATGAAAATCAATGAGATATAATAGAAAAAAATGGAGAAGAAAATTCGTCTTACTAAGAAATAACGAAGAAATATAAGAATAAAAGTGACGAACGAGGAGCTATAAAAGCAAAGACAGGATAGAGAATCTAGCTCGTCTTCAGAGGGAAAAATAATGGTTGGTCCAACTGAGCAATAAAACCCTGAAACAAAAAATAACAATTTACTCCAAAGCGAAATCGAGCAAATGAAAGCAAAAATTGCAAATATGAAGAGATATTTTTTAATCAAAGAGATGAAATCCGGAAGCTAATGAATTGCGAAGAAGACTAAAATAACGAACTGATAATTCTCAAAAGTTAACTGATTAAAAACTCGGTAGTAACGGAAAATTAACTTTATGAAATGTCGTAAACTAACTTCACTTAATCAAAAAGAATGATCATAGAAGAAGATTAGCACAAACTTCACCTTTAATAAAAGTAAAATTAAGAAAAAAATGATACAAACATAAGCAAAAGAATTGAGATGCTGTAGCAAAATTTTATATAAAATTGAAATTAGAAAAACGATATAAAAATTGTTGGTACTGCTAATCTTGATATCACTTACTAAGACATTGTAAGAAATGAAGATAACTCAAGTACAATAAAGAATAAAGAACCTGAAGAAACTCAAACAAACTTTGGATAACTGATTAAGGCATATAAAATAGAAACTATGAACAAAAAACTAAAAGAATCCTTCATGGTAGCTGTCCACTTAAAAAAAATGGTTGTGGATAACAACCACGGAAAAAAAAGGTCAGCAGAAACCTGTCTGAAAACTCAGGATATGCAAACTTTAATTTTGAATTTAGTTAAAATAATAATAATAATAATAATGAAAATCAAAGATAAACTTACATAAAAATTAAAGCTATAATGAGATAAAAAGGAAAATCTTAACTGTAATAATCAAGGATAATTATTTAGATCAAAATATAGAAGTACTGGTAAAGAAAGCGGAAATAAAAAAGAAAAATAAAAGATTTATTATTTTTATCAAAATATATATAAAATTTTTATTCAAACAATATAAAAATCTGGAAAGTGGTAGAAGTTCCTCCAAAACACCAAATTTTTTTTAAACAAATCTTGCAGTTTGTTGTACATTTTAACAAAAGATAGTAAGTAAATAATCATCTAGGCTTTATAATATAATAAATAATTAAAAGAAGAAATCCCTTTAATTAAAATGCTAATAAAATAAAGTTATTGATATGAATCAGATACTTTTTTTTTATTATTTTCATAAAGTTCATGTATTTTTCTTTTCATCTTCCAACTTTTTCCATTGCTTCTTGTGCTCTCCTGTTGTTCTTCTTTAAACTCCAATTAATTATTAATGTTTCTTCCTTCAATTTAGTTTATTTTTAGTTGATCATAAGTTATTAATTTTTTCAAGTTTTTGATTAGGAAATTTATCAGAAAGATTTCTAAGCAAGTTCAAATAGTAGACATATCCGAATATATACTTAAATGTGACATTAATTCCGTATGGACAGAGCACGTTTTCAATAGATAATGACACATTCATAAATCATATTGCAAGTTATAAGTTTAAATGGTCGATTTATAGATTGAAATTATATTTTTTCATGTATTCCTTATAAAGTTTAGTATAATTTATCTCAGGAAATGTCTAAAGTCTTTCAATTTGCTCTCTGAATATCTGTGCAATAGTTATGTCTCTATACGCTATATTAAATTCTTAATAAAATTTTTTCTTATTATATGATTAATAAATTTCACAATAGAAAGTTAGTAAGAAAACATAATTTGATCGTCATTATTAGTTCTATAAAACCAAAGTATCTTTTATAATTAAAAAATAAAAAGACTTTTATTTTCATTTTTATTCAAAGAGTCTTTCTATATCGGAATCTGGATAAGTCATAGCTTCCTTATTTTTCTTATTTTAAAGTAGAATCGGAAAAGCATTTAGCCATTATATTCTCAAATAGTAGTCAGTTAAGGTCTATGTAGCAAGCCACATTAAATGAAGTGATAAATAACTGTAAATCCTTCCTCGTAGATATTCGCATACTTTTGTTTATCTTCTCTTTCATACTTTATGAGCCTCTCCTTACAGTTCAATGAACCAGCTTCCCCACCATATTCAACCATAGTCAGAGTAAACATGTTACAGAACATTTTGAAGTGTCAAAGAGTAACATTCTTATATTTATTGAGAATACTAATTAATTTTTTTACCGATTTCCAAATAAATTTAAATCCTTTACTTACAGTGACTTATCAAATGCCCATTTTCTTGCATTATGACTTCAAGGTAAGACATTTGCTACTTCTATTTGATATGCTAACCTTCCAGTTTCAAGTTAAATTAAACTTTTTAACTCTTTTTTAAAAAATTGGATTGATTTACATTTACTAGTGTTTATTTACAAAAAAATCAACTGAAAAACTCTGTTAAGTTAATCTATAAGTTATTACATCCTCTAGCAGAACAAGAAAGGAAAATAAGGTCATTTTTCTTGTTTTTCATACTAAGTTCATATTGTATAGATTAATTCCTAGGTTTGTGTTTCTTTCCTACAGATGTCTGATTTCTATATCATTATATAGAAGTGAGAGTACAGGATCATGTGAATTCCCTTGCATAGCTCCATTGCTATAAAGAAGTTTGCTAGTAGTTTACCCATTGTTTAGAAATGAAGTTTTCATGTTATTGTAGAAAGACTCTAGTGCCAATATCAATCCCAGTGGTAGTTTTAATCTCCTAAGATGATGAAAAATGTTCTCCTCGACATCAACAAGAGTGGCAATCATTTTGCTAAGCCTTTTCCTTCAATCTAATAATGATAAATTATTTGCTACAATAATCATATTTAATTAGCTGTTTGTCTCTTCTTGAGGAGTTCCATTTATGCTAGATGTATGAAGTTGCGTTCTTAAAGAGTTTTGTAAATCCTTTCTATTAAAGCCTTGTCTTAGATCTTCAATATGTTATTAATAAGCGAAAATGATCTTCAGTTTTTCCAACTACCTTTCTTAAAAATAAAGATTTTGATGAAAGTATTTAGCTTCTACGGAATTCTTTAAAGTCTTATTAATAATTAATTAATAAATAGAGTAATTGCGAATGCAAAAATAACAAAAAATCAATCTCAATCCATTTAGAAAACTATCTGATTGTATATAGACTATGTAAGCAAAAACAATTTATTAAATCAAAAGATCTTAAAGGAATAAATTAATCAAATTTAGAAAAAACTAAAATGAAATAAATTAGAATCAAAATGAAAAATTTATCAAACGCAATATCTTCTTAAATTCAATTATTTTGGAAAAAATTAAACAAAAGCAAAATATAAAAAAATGCATGAAAAATTGAGTAAATTTAAAAGCAGCAGGATATTGCTAGAAAGCAATAAAGAAATCTTAGAATATAAAAATTAAGATAAAAACATAACTTTTAAATATAGAGTATTGCCATTTAAGTTTAACCTTTTTATCTACAACAAAAATGATAATAAAATTATCTAAATTTGTTTAAACTTAAGAATATTAATTTCAGAACTAATATTAACAGTCAAAAAATACTTTTACTTTAAATTCTAATTTTTAATAAAAAATAATAATAAAATGAAAAGGCTCAACGAAAATCTTTTTGACCTTATTGAAGCAAATGATAAAAATTTTTCTTAAAATTAAACATAAGAAGGAAAATCTGAAAATATAGACGAAAATTAAGTATCATTTTCTTAGATTTTTGTCCCAGATTTTAGCGAAATTGAAAATAAGAAAGTTAATATAGAAAATAAAAATATAGGAATAATATAAGAAACTATATAAGAAAAACAGAAAGAGAAATAAATAAGAACCTGCTAAACAATATGATAGAACGTTTATATTCTATAGCAAGTATTTTAGTTTCTTAGAAAAAAGGAAATTTCTCATCTATAATAAGTTAATAAATATTTGAATCAATTCAAATATAAATTTGATAGCCTAGAAATAAAATAATATAAAGGAAGTTTATAATACATTAAAAATAAGATGGAATGAACTTTCTAATAACTAATTCGCTCAGAAGTTAGTAATTTTAAAATTTCTCTGAAAGAAAAATTTTCGAACAATTTGAAAATTTAAATTTAAGAAGCATTAAATAAAGTAATTCAACTTAGATAAAATATAAGAAAACAATAAAATATTTTTGCCAGTTTATAAGCAATCTTTTTAGAGGGATTCTAGGAGTTAAGTCATTAAACATTACAAAGTTTGTCTTTTTTTCTAAGTCTGTAAGAAATAAGATTCTTTAAAATTTAGATATCTGATTAAAATCTTTTTTTCTTGAAAAATCTAACTAACTTATAATTAATTCTGATTTGAAGCTATGGAAACAACGAAATAGAAGGAAACTTCCTAACTGATTATTGCTTAAATTTGAACTTAAAGGAAATTTATTTAAAAGGTGAAAAGATTAACTATGAATATATAAGAAATTACTTAAAGCATAAAGGAGAAATAATTAAAGAAATAAGAATAAACGAAAATGAACAACTAGCAAATTGCATAGATTTATGTCCTTCTTTAAATAGTATTTAATTATAAGGAAGGCTTAATTTTTCTTAGCATGATTTAGAAAAGATAATCAAATTAAATTTAAAAATCCTTAAGATCTAATATATAAAAAAAAGAAGTAAAGATATGCTAAGCTTAATTTTAAATTGCCAATTCACTTAATTAGAGGAGATAGATATATTTAGTTGTAAAAACTTTAGTAGTTAAAACTTAGTATAAGTACTGTAAAATACTCCTAATTTAAAGAAACTAACTTTGGAATTATTGAAAAAGCTATAAGATTAAGATTTTTTATAAATAGGTAATTATGGTTAAAACTATACCAAAATCTCTATTGGATGAATGAATTAAATTTAAAACGAAACTTTATAATATGTTATAAGAAATTGTACTAAGATTACTCAATTTAAGTTAAACAAAGTGAATGAAATTAACAATAAAACATTGCTAGAAATAAGTTAAAATATGGAATTAATAAAAACGCTAGATTTCTCATATTCTACGTTCCTGGAATAAAATTTTGTAGATGAAATTATAAAAATAAAAAAGATAGAAAAATTATATTTTCAAGGATGTAATTTGTATAACGAAAATGTGAAGTAGATAATAGTTAATTGCTATAATTTGAAATATTTATCGTTATATAAAAATAAGAATATTACATAAGAAGCATTTCCATTTTTTAATGAAAATGGAGAAATATACCAATGTTTTAAAACTCTAAAATGCCTATAAATTCAAGAAACAAAATTAGATGAAAAATGAGTAAAATAACTTAAAAATATGTTTGCAAACATAAATATCTAATTTTATACCTTAGATAAAAAAGATATTCACTTCGAACTGAGGACCTTCGAAAGCATGTGATTTATGAGTATCAAACTTTAATCAAAACACTTATAATTATCATAATAAATATTCATCTTTAAATATAAATAATTTAAATATAATAAGCAATAATCTTTCTATATTCTATTTTACAAGTATTAATATTCTAGTTTTTTTAATAAAATTAATACTAATTTCATTAAATTAGTATATTAAATTCCAAAGATAGAACTTATAAAAGTTTATATTATTGAAAATATTATAAAAGTTTAAAATGTAAAATCTTTTAAGTTAATTTAATATGAAATTAGATGATTGCATTATTCAATTCTAAATTTTATTTTTTAATTAAAAAATTAATTGTATAAATAAATAATAAACAAGAATAGAGAACGGGTAGCACCTCAATGGCACGCAGTTCTTTAATAAAGATTTTTAAAGTCAAAAAAATTCTTTTCTGAAGTCTTCTACAGAGCTTTCATCGTTTGTGAGTTTAGTCTTCTATAGGGTATGATCGGAATTCTCCCTAAGAGACCTTGTTATTTGGCATCTTTCATCAATAATATTACTTTTTGACTTTTAGTCTTTGCCTTCTCTCTTGACTACTACCAAGATTCTTGTTCGGTTTTTCATCCATGGGTACTTCCTGGTACCAGATCTTAAGTCAACATCAGTTGGAATAATGTTCCTCCCTATTTATTGATATAATAATATTCTTATAATTTATTTGTCTTAAAAAAAGTTAAAAATATTTATCTAATTTATAATATAATTATTACAAAACATCACTTTCTTCACTTTTTTTACTTTACTCTAAAATAGTTTGTATAGACGTAATTAATTATTTTATTTATTGAATTAATGTATTAGATATTTAGATATTTATTATAGTTTAATTTAAATAGGAGGTAGAAATCTCCTATTGAGATAGTAAAAATTTAATAGCAAAGAAACATTGGAGACAAAGAAAAATTCAATAATCTTGGTAGAAACCGAGAAAGAAAAAACGAGAGGCTTTCAAGTAACACTATAAGTAAAAGATTCCAGAACGATTAGGCCTCTTGAGGCATTCGTCCAACCATGGGCCTATTGGAAGACAATATTTTTAAAGATCGGAAGCGCTAGTGTAACTTTCAATGTGAGATTTTTAAGAATTTAGAAATTTATATAAAGAACTGTGCGCCATTGAGGTGGTACACGCTCTATAATATAATTTTTTTCTTATTGAAATATTTTTGTTAAATAATAAAAATATTTGAAGATATAATTTATTTAGAAACTCTCTATTGTTTTATCAATAAATTTTTACTTAGCATCAATCATTAATAAAATCTTTATTTTATAGATAATTTTGTAGATTTTACATTTTAGAAAAAACACTTATTTGGTAACAATAAAATAGGTAAAAATATATAATCCAGATTAATTTATTTTAATCTTAAAGATATTTTTACAAATTTTAGCTACCAAAAATTGATAAAAAATTAATTAAGTTTTTGAATGATTTTAAATAGTGTATTAGTATATTAAAGTAAAGCTTTTTAAAAACTATAGAATTAAGTTATCAATATTAAATTATTTAATTTAATATAATCAAAGTAAATTAAAAATTATATTTAATAAAAATTAAGTAAAATTCTTTTATAATCTATAAATTTATGTTAATTTGATTGATAATAAAAGTTAAAAGGAGCTAATAGTTTCAAGAGTTTACCTTTACATCCAGTAATCTTGTAAATGAAAAAAGAAGAAAAATAGTTCCACTAGACTACTATTCTTTTTTATAATTTAGGGTATCATAGCTGAGTCTATTTCATCGAGCTTTATTTTTAAATTTACTAAAAAAAATGTTTCTTATTATTTAAGCCTGATTAAGTTGGTAAAATTTAAAATATATCTTTAATTATTCTATTTTATTCTTTTCTACTCTAGCAATTTTTTAATAAGTTGTTATTAATATAAATAGAAGAGTATTTTTTTATGTTTTATTAAAATCGTTCTGTTCTATGCCAAAAAATACACTCTTTATTATCCATAGTTGTTTTAAATAATTTTCTAACATAATATCTGTTTTTCATACTGTTCTTTTATTTAATATTAGAACTTAAAATAATAAAATAAAAAAATTTTAAGAATTTGGTTAATTTTATAATCAACCTCGTCTAGTTTTTGTTCTATTTGAATTTAAATCTTGTTGGTAACCTTCTCTATAGTTGAATTTAAAGATTTAAAATTTCCCTTATTTTTGCTAGTATTATTTGTATTTTTCAATCTTTAATCGTTGTTTCTTTCACTCTTATTAAAAATTTGCTATTCTTGATATACTCATTTTGTAAACTGTCTTAAGATTAATTTATTCTAATTATTTAGATTTTTGTTAGGTTTTAAAACTTTATATTCTTATTTTTAGATATACATTAAGAGAGGCTTATTATTTCTTTGGAGTCACTTTATATTATATAATAAATAAAGATAATACTAAATAAGAAAACAATATTTTTCTTCTCAAATTATTTGTTCACTCTTAATTAACTCAAGTTTATAAAATTAAACATTTAAAAAATATACAAAAATTGTAATTAAAATATATTAATATTTCAAGTGTATAATTTAAGATAAGGAAATTTAGTTATATAGTAATTTAACTTAAATAATAATTTTTGGCTAACTATGAGTAGAATTATTTAAATAATTCTTAAATAATTATATATTTTTAATTAATAATAATAGGATAAATTAAATTTAGAAATTATTGAGGATTTTCACCTCTTCATGCTGGACACCAGATTGCTCCGGTGTTAAAAATAAAGTTTTAAAGGTCTCTCTTCCTCTCTCCTCCCACTGCTCATGTCATTTCCAATTCTATCTTCATTTCTAATTAGATTTTCTCTTGTAGATGAAACCTAATTCATTTAGGTATATTCTCTCTCTGATTTTTCTCTATTTCATTTGTTTTTTCTTCCTCTGCTGTGCTTTTATTCTTCTTTGTTTATTCCAATACTACGTCTTGAAATTTTGTAATTTCATGCAGCGTCTTCACAAGTTTTTTGTCGAATTGCAGTAGTAACAATTCTTCACTGATTTTTTGATTTAACCCTAGTCTTCATGTTGGTCTCTTCAATCATCATTGGATTTCCCTTTTGTTCATCTAGCTTCTTTTCTAATTTTTCCAGTCTGTAACTCAGATCAGATTGTTTTAAAAAGCGTTTAGTTCTCTTTCTTAGGACAAAAGTCTGGATTCTATTCCTTCCGCTAGGCTGAGTTGTTCCATAAACTTCTCATTATCCTTCCTCAGTTTCCTAACCTCTTCCTGGAGGTTCAGTACCACTTTGATGAGCTACTCCATACTCATCTGGCCAGAAGGATTAAATTCTGACACCTCCTGATGAAGAGCAGACTTCATCTGCTTTCTTGGCTTTTCATCCAATGTAGGACTTATTACGTGAGTCGCTTTCTAGGATTTATTTTGCTCGTCATATCTTGTTTGAATTCCAGGTTGTTAAGATTAAGAAGAAGATTAAGATTAAGAAAAAGAAAAATACGACTGGACAAGATTGGATTCAGGTTTCCTCTCCAACTTTTTGGAGGTGGTGTAGAAATCTCTTTTGAATCCTTCCATTTTTTATCTATCTATTTTTTATTTTAAATTATTTTAAACATATGCAACTACAAACTTTATTAATAATTAAAATAAAGAATTATTCTAAGATTAAATATTGCTAATTTTTATAATATTATTTATTTAAATATTTCTCTTTCGATCAAAATATCCCCTTCTGCCTGATCATACCGAATCACTCGAGAAAAATATTCTAATTTTGAAGCAATACATAAAGATGCCAGTTTTTTCAGCAGTTCAAGATTCTTATTACATAAATTCAGTTAAAATTTTTGATTGAGAAATTTACGCCTACTTATCAAAAGACATCCAAACAGTCCTTGATTTAATCTTTAAAATTAACTATCAAGTAAAAAAATGATATTATAGAGTTCGTGGCCCTACAATAGGACGCATCTTTTTAAAAAAGTCAATTTATAAGTCTCTTCGTTCTTCAATATTCCCAAAGCATTCTCTCTTCTAATTGCGGGCAAGGTTGCAGTTCAAAATCTCCAAAGCACAAGACACCAACAAGCGATTACAGGTAGATTTCCAACCCATGATAGAGAGATTAATCAGGTCCAACATTTAGAACAGGTTGCTTCACAGTCAGTTCATCTCTGGGGAATTCTTCTTTCGACCTTAAAAGATAAAACCCATCCTATTTAAATTAAATTTTTTAAATAAATGCTATAGATAATGAAAAGGAAATAATTTAAACTAATTTCGAATACTTTTAATGAAAAATTAGAATAAAAATAGCAAGATATAGAAGACCTAAATAGTGACTTAAGAAAACAACTATGATTGAAAAGCAAGTAGTTTAAGGATTTAATAATACAAAAAATAGTAGTAAACTTATTAAAGATAAAATAACTACATCTTATTATAATTATTTATAACTTTTGCATACATATAAAAATTATTTTAGCATAAGAAACTATTTAGAGTTTCTAAAAAATTTATAATTTTAAAATTATTTTATAAAGTGTTTTGAATGATAACTTTCAGTTTCTTCAATCTACTTTTATTTATTTTTTATAATATTTTTACTTTAAAATATATCTTATACTAAGCTAAAATTATAGTAATTTAATATATTTTATGATAAATAAACATAATAATTTTTAAACTAAATATATCCTTTTTAATTATTTTATAAATAAATTATAAATAAATTTTATTATAGAGCGCGTAGCACTCTCGTTGGTCCGCAGCTCTTTAAAAAATGTTTCATACTGACAAGAATGTTTGTTACTGATAAATTATCAGATAATGATAAACCTTGTTCAATACTGATATAATTTCAGAATACTCGTAATCTTTAATACTTGTTGGAGGTTCAAGGACATGGCAGGGTTGGGTCTCATTGAATCACTAAAGCAGAGGACGATATGTGTCAATTATGGATACTTAAATTCCCCACCTCTGATGAAGCTCAAAAAAATAATTTCCTTTTATTTCCAGAATTACAAACTGAAATAAGCCAGTGCCGAAGGTCAAATTAGCAGATGTCTCGAGGCCAAGCCAAAGCAGAGGAAGACATAAAGTCGATTATGTATACTTAACTTCCCCATCCTCTGATGAGGGTGTCCCTTGTTGTTCACCTTCGAAGAACTATGGCGGTTTTTAAAAAATATTTTTATATAATAGAAAAGATTAAATTTAGATCTTTTTAGGTTTAAGTTATATACGATGCAAATTAATTATTTCCTTCTTAAAATATCAAAAATTATACAAACAATTTTTAAACAGCGTTATTTTTTTATTATGATAAGCTATTTATGAAATCAAAATAAATAATTATGAAAAGGAAAAATTTTGAGTGAGAATTATAAAATCAAAATATTTAAAGTGTACCCATTAAAACAGCTATATATTTAAAAAATAAACTTAAGTACTTTTAAACTTATTAATTATGGAAAAAGACTGAATTTGATAAATGTTCAACGCTTATTTTAAAATATAGCTTTTACTTTTTAATTTTTTATTTATATAAATAAATAGGATAAGCAATCCTCCAACTGGAACTGACTTAAACTATGGTACCAAAAGTATTCCATAGGCGAAGAACCAGTCAAGAGAAGAGAAGAGAAGACAAGATCGAAGAGGCATCAAGTAGAATTAATGATGAAAGACATCAGATACTCAGGTCTCTTATGGTAGCATTCTGATCGCGGCCCTATAGAAGACAAAATTCACAAGGGAATTTTAGCACTGTGAAAGACTTCAGCAATTAATTTTTTTAATTTTAAAATTTTTATTAAAGAGCTGCTCATCATTGAGGTGCTTCGCGTTCTATAATCTCATTTATTTATCTAAGTAAATTTTTAAGCTTTAAAGTAAAATTCATTAATCATAAGTGATATTTAATATAGTTTCATATTTAAAAAAGCTAGAATATTAATACTTTAATGCTAGTTAAATTATTTTTCATTAAAATTTCAATGATAATTAAATAATGAATTAACAATTTAATAATAGCTGAAAAGGCAAAAAATATATAAAGAACAACTATCTAAATAAATATACCGAAGTTAATTTATTTATATGCAATAATAATAAAACAAATATAGAACTCAAATAAAATATATCCTTTTAGACTAAAAATTTTCATATTTATTTTATTACTTTTTTATGTTCCTTTACAAATTAAAAAATATTAAGAATTAATATATTCTATTTTAAAACTTTTTATTACAATAATTTAAAGAAATAAAAATTAATAAATCATAAATCTTTAATTTGACTATCAAATTAACTCTATTTGTACTAAAGGCTTTTATAGTATTGCTTAATAGTATATTTAATTGCTAAATATTCTAAAATTTTAATTAGCACAAAATATTTGTAGCATATTAAATTGATAACCTAAAGCAAGACTCTTATATTATTGATTATATTAAGCAAATTAAATATATTAAAAATGAAAGAACTGGCTTGTCTAGGTTGCTGGAATAAGATATAGTTAGGCCTTACAATTCGATTACATAAGTTTGAAAATTCGATTATTTTAGGAAGTTCGAATTATAGGTATGAATGAGTAGAACTTTATATAGATGAATTCAAAATTACATTTTACAGTTGACCATCACAAACATTGAATATCATGTTCCAATTGTCATAAAAAATTAAATTAATAAAAAGATTTACAAAATAAATATATTTTACCTAATTTATTCGATTTTACTAAATTTAGATAAATTATATCGAGAAAATATTCGAAATAAAATTAGCATAAAATAATTGATATCTCAAAATAATCTAGATAATTATAAATCCAACAGAAAACATATTATTTTATTATAAGATAAAAATTGAATTAACTTTATCAGATATTTTAACATAATATTGCTTTTAAGTATTATCTAATTTTGTTTTGTTAGTACAGTTTATTAAAATTAATTTTTCATTATATCTTATATTATTTTCATATTTTTAATCATCAAGAAAAAAGTTTTTGAAGATAGAAATATTACTTATGTTTGATTTTATATATTCTATTGAAATTTATCATTTTAGTATCTTTTTATTATTTAAAAAAAAAACAAGAATTTTTTAATTTGAGCTTTATTAGATAAATAAAATGGCACCTGAGAAATAATAGACCTCTATTAACGAATGTTTTGTAAAATAAGAATAACAACCTATTTTATGCGATTGATCATCTTAGTAAGACTAAGAACAATAATATTAGGTATTTTTTGAATAATCAGTGCAGCAAAGGATTTCAAATATATAATACGAGCTAAAACAGCAAAGATTAAGAAAAGAAAAATTAGGAAAAATGTTAGATAAATTGATTTAATAACTAGATCTATAATTTTAAGCCATACAAGAAACTCTTGATAAACTCTAAGAGTCAATAGTAGTTAAATTTGAAGATATTGACAAATGATTCAATGAAGTTCCTCAATTATTATAATTCCAATTATTTAGATTCCAATATGAAATAAAAGAACTTTAAGTAAAGTAAGAATAATAACAACTAGCAGTTTCAAAATCCCAAGATTAGTAATCAAGCATTCCAATGGAAATCGAACTTGAATAATAATAATAAGAGACAAATGTCATAGATTACTATCATAGAAAGGTCAGGTGCATATATGTCAGAAAAGCCACTGCTGAAGATAGTGTTGAAAGTAAATTAACACGAAGACTTAATAAGAAATAAATATTAGACGAACTTTTCTGTATTTGACAAAAAGAGCAGGTAAAATATATAGAAAGAAATTATACAACTCATGGCTTCAAGAATAAAATAAAAAGTTAAATAGAAAATAGAAGGACAAATGGTTTTTTGGTGGAAGATAAGAATGGCGGACTAACGAAGTCCACGCCATTCCTTAGTTTGGGAGAAAGCGGAATCAAGTTGGTTGTGAAATTCTCTTCTAAGACTATAAATCAAATTTTACCTTTTTTTACTATATAAAAATATGGATGTCGACGAGAAAACTAGTAGATAATCAGGTGGAGTGTTTTCTGCTGTGCGAGTAATCTTGCACAATATACCGCAGTGGACAAGCTCGGAAGAACCAAGCTTAACATTTTTGAGGATTCTCGCTAGCAGTATGAAAATTTGATTAACGGACCTGCTAATATCCTTAATTACTAATTCTTATTTGGAACTTATTTAAGAAGATTGGAGTATTTGCATAAAGAATCAAGAACAATTTTTAATAGTTAATTTCCCATTTGAAGAAGCTGACGTGATTCCTTAGACTGCTAGAATGACAACATGAATATAATATCATTATTTTAATGGTAATATTGAAAGAGTTGCTCTCCAACGAAGTGATATGTGCTTTATAATCAAATTTATTAAGAACATTTTTTAAGTTTTAAATCTAAAACTGATTAAATTTGTTTCTGTAATTATTTGGAAAAATACTAAATAAAATATAATCTTACTTAGCAAAAAATTATTTTAAAATGCTTTAGCAGTTAAAGATTCCAACTAAAAAATATACATTTAATAAATATTAAGTTAAATAAGTATATATAAATATAAAATATTTTACTATCTTTAAAATTTGATTCAACTGATTTTAAATTAAAGAAGATTATATTTCCTTAGCACTATATAATTTTATTAAATATAGTATAATAGAAGGAAATATAATAAAAAATAGATAAATGTTACATCTATAATTAACTTAAATAATAAATTGAATTCATAAGAATAATTGCTTTATTTATTCTAATTATTTTTCGTTAAGAGAATCAAGATTTTTCATAAAAAACTGCTCAGAAGAAGGATAGAAATAATTAAGTAAAAAGATTAGTTTGAAAATGAACTTCTATTTTAAAAAAAGTGAAGTTAAAGCAACACATTAACTGTAAAAAGAAGAGTTACTATAAAATTTAATATAAGAGTAAAAAAGTTGAGAGAGAGCTCCAAAATTCAAACTTGTTATTACTATAAATAATATAGTATAGACGTTTTTAGTAAATCTAATTAGTAATAATATAAATTAAATATAAATTGAATAAGGAACTTAAAGTTGTAATTCATAGAGCATTAAACAAAATGCTGTTATGAATTTTAAATTTTTTACTATTTTTTCTTTTAGATTTCATTTAAACTCTAAGACTAAATTTTTTTTACATAAAGAAGTCAAATTTAAATTCAATTAAATCTTTAACTAATATAAAAGTTTATTAATTTAATAGAAATATAAATAGCTTAAAAAGCCAAAATTATAATATTTTTTGCTTAGTTTTAGTTAATTTTATGAATACATTTATATAGATTAATTTTCAACCAAAAAACGTTTTTTTTTAAGCAAAACCCTTAATATAATTGAGGAATTATTACTACTTTAAATCTTAGAATTTAATAATTTGAAAATGAAAACTTATAATACTTTTATTTAATTTTAAATTTTCTTTAATTTCAATTTTAGTTTATAAAATAAAATTAAAGTTTTACCTTAATTATAAAACTTTATTTAAGCAAATTTCATAAAGTAAATATATTCAATAATTATAATTTATTTTTCTAAATTATTAAATTTATATTTTAAAACTAACTTTTGCAATTTAGAGAAAATTCGATTTAATTTTTAAATATTTAAATATTTTTAGAATATTAGCTAATTTAAATTATTCTGCTTAATTTAATTATTTTTGAATTAATTTATCTTTATTCTAAATAAATATTTAAAATCATCCTTTTTATTTAAACTTTTTTTGCTTACTCTCTATAATTAGAAAAGGAAGGAAATTGTTTATCCCGCATTATACCCGATAATTTATAGTATAGTTACTTTTATCTCAATTGTAACTTGTCTTATCAGCATGACATTTTATATCTTGCTTAAGAAGGAAAGAACGTATCAGTATAAAATAGTTTTCTGAATTAATTTTACTTTAGCTTTGTAAAACTCCTTATAACTTACTACTGCTTAATTTTAGAACATTTTCGATGTAAAATAATATACAAAGAGTACTTTCATCCTTTTATACCTGGCTATGTATTTTGCTATTGTAAGCTATTTACTAAGTTCTGTTATTTCTTATTCGATATACTTGATTTTATATAAACTATAGAGAATAAAAGCTAAAAAATAGAATAAACTGATACTGATTACTTTTAAAATTGGCTTATGATAATTATTTATAGCAGGAATCTTGAATTTAATAAGTTTAACTCTAGACTTAGATAGATTAAATTACAACGAACTAATGCTTTATACTTTAACATTTAGCTTTAGCATTTCAGAACTAATAATATCTATTTTTATTACTTATTTTCATACTAAAATATAAAAAAGGAACTAACTAATCCTGAACAACTTCAACAGTGAATTTTAAGAAATGTATAACATTTTTACCAACATAAAATGAATTCCTTTAATTAGCAGTTCATTTATCATTATAAATACAGTCAACTAATTTCTAATCACTTATGCTTAATTTTAAAATTCTAACTTTTTTTATGAATTGATACTTTTTATTTAGCTATATGCTAATATTATCTCCAATTCATGAGGATTCTTAGTTTCTTTACTATACGGATTTAATACAAATTTAAAATATCCTATAAGAGACTATATTTTAAATAGAAAAAATGAATAAAATTTAGAGCATTAAGACTTAAGGCAAGTTAATACACTAGATGAATCTTAATATAGTTCTATAATATCAGATAGGTAATCTGTAGTTTGAAGGTATTTAAACCATTGATATAAATATTTAATTTATAAAAGTTAATTAATTATTTATAAAGATAACAAACAGACTATATGAGAAAGATTATGCTCCTACTAAGATGTTTGTCCTTTATTTTAAAGAGCAAATATAATAAATAAAATAGAACAACATTAAGACTTTTGAGAAATCAATTTATATTAAAATTAAAATTTTATTTATTTGATGAAAAATATATCATTTGTCTGTCTTTTTTCATCAAAGATATCTTTTTTAGTTTATTCTAAACCTTTCATTATACTAAAAAGTAATTATTTGAACTTAAAATTTAAATTTTATTTCAAAGAATATAATCTAGTTTGTTTGAACTATCTTCGTTTATTGCTTACTTTATTAAATTTTTTTAACAACTGCACATTTTTTATTATATTATTTTAAAACCGCCATAGTTGTTATAAGGTGAACAACAAGGTCGTCTTCATCAGAGGTTGGGGAAGTTAAGTACCCATAATAACTTTATGTCTTCCTCTGCTTTGGTTTGGCCTCGAGACATAAAATTCTTAGACCTTCGGCACTGGCTTCGTTTATTTTTAATTCTGAATTAAAAAGAAATTATTTTTGCGAGCTTCATCAGAGGTGGGGAATTTAAGTACCCATAATTGACATATGTCGGCCTCTGCTTTGGTGATGCAATGAGACACAATCCTGCCATGTCCTTGGACCTCCAGCAAGTATTAAAGATTACGAGTATTCTAAAATTATATCAGTATTGAACATTTTATCAGTACTGAATAATTATACCAGTATTGAACAAGGTTTATCAGTATCCGATAATTTTATCAGTAACAAACATTCTTGTCAGTATGAAACATTTTTTTTTAAAGAGCTGCGCACCAACGAGAGTGCTACGCGCTCTATAATAAAATTTATTTATTTATTACAAAATTATAAAATTTTATATGATTATTCGAAAGAAAAATATACAGTTAACTTTAACTAAAAGATTCCTTAATTTAAATTTTATATATGAAAATTAAAAATGAAATAAATATATAAATAGTTTATATGCTTGATAAGAGAATATTTAAAAACTATAGCAATATGATTAATTTAGACTATAAAATATCAAATTTTAATTTTAAATTTAAGCAATAATTTTCGATTGTAATCTATTGTAAATTTCATAAGGATTAAAAAAAGAGAAAGTTCCATAAAAGGGAACTTATTTTTATAATGATGAACTAACTTATTTGTTCTTCTTTTTAGATGAAAACTAATAAGCAGAAGTAAAAATAAATTGCAAGAACACATAAATAAATGCTCAAAAGTATACTCACTGTGTGAACATTGACTTAAAAAATAGTTAATAAGAAGATACTTTGCATAAATTAATAGCCAAATATTAGACAAGAGAACTAGAAAAGAATACTTAAAAGAACAAGTAGCAGATTATATCTCTATCATTGAAATACTAAGTTATATCTACTTTAACTTCATTTATTGGAAAATAATAAATCCCAATCCTACATAGGGAGAAATGCAGTTTATTAGAGTTCCTATTTAAACATCAAAGGATTATTAGCAATATTTAAAAGAAATTTATACTTTCCTCCTTAGTAAATCTAAATGTACTAAAGTTAAGTATGGCGAATTCGATTCCGGACTAAATACCAAAGAAATCAAGATAATGAAACTAAAGCGCTTAAATTATATATATATACTAAATTAAAGTGTTCGTATCTCCGGGGATTTTAAACCCCTTCAATACATACCTCCAGAGTTCGTTCCTTGAGGTTTAAAATAAAAGTTCGGGACTCCCAGTTTTTTTGGAGCTCTGGCACTCCCTTGAAAAAGCCTCCTTCTAAATATTCTTCCATCCTTGTCTACATAAATTCTTGAAAGTTCTCTCCAAATCTCTTCACTGTTTCTTCTCTGTTTATCCAAATATATCTTGCATCTCTTGTATGTGTGGAATTTTGATTTGCACAGGTAGCACAGCTTGACAATCCTTCTGGGAGGAGTTATCTCTAAGGGTTTTGTGTATTCTAGTTCCATTTTATTTTCAGCTAAAGTTTAAGGTTAAATTCTTTTTTCTCCCAAAAGTTTCACTTCGATTTCCTGTTTCATTAATCTTTCTTCATTGTTTTAACTTTTCTATAGTAATTTTTGGTTTTCTTTCTTTAATATTTAAACTTCTTCTTATAGGTTACGGATAGATTTCATAAGTTATTCTATTATTAGCTATTCATCATTTTTCTATTTCTACATTATTTTTTAGTTACCACTTTTCATGTAGTTGCTTGATCGTGGCTATGGGAGTAAAAAGTCTTGCTTGCTTTAGTCAGTTTCTGTTGATTTAATTTCTTATTCAATTTAAGATTATCTTTATTTTTCTAAATTTGGGGGTTAAAGAGCCTAAGAAAATTATTATATTATTAAAGAAGACGTGGTAGGAGAAGAATTAGAAGTCTCTGGTTTTTTTTCCTTTTTCTATGGAGCTGGAAAAAAACCCTTCTTGAGACCTTCTGCCATTTTTTTTTTTTTTAAGCGCTTAAATTATTTAAAAGTAAAATTAGAATAAATAAAACTCTTTTGCTTTTAAAGTGAGAGCATCTAATGTATGTTATCGCCAAACTAAAGAATATAACAATGTCTACCATATTAAAATTACTAATAACAAGAGAGTTTCAGTTAATAATAGTCATTATTATAATAAAATTATTTTTTATACCAGAATTTATGTTAAAGCAGCCGCAGTTCACAGATAAGTTATTAATAATGCAATTCTTATGGCTAAGCCTTAAATATTCCCGAGAAGAGCAAAGCTTATTCACATATGGATATAGTTCTTCTTTAAAAGTCTTCAGGCTTCTGGGATTTATCAGAGATACAATCTTGTCCACAAATAGATGAAGGACCTTAATAGGAACAATTCTTTATAGAGAGACTTTAGTAATTGACATTTTAACAGAGTTACGCACAATTGAGGTGTTACGCGCACTTTAATTAAATCATTAAATCATTAAAATAACTATTCGCCTTCCGGCTTAATTGAAGTTTTAAATGTATAAAATCTCCTTTCCTGCATGTTCGTTCCTTGTGCTCTTTTTCCTGGACTTCTCTCTTTTTAATAGTCTGAGTTAACAATTTTTTTTCCCAGATTTTCCCATTTCCCGATGGGAAGAATTCCGTCGCTCGCCATTTCAGTTGCTAATAGTTAATATTACTCCAAATATTCATTCTTATTCTTTTCTATTGGGGACATTTTCGCTATAGATGTCAAGTACTGTTGCAAATGTAACATCTTTTCCTTGCTCTAGGAAATATCTTTTCTTGTTTCTCTATTTCCATTGGAATTCCTTAAGAAGGCTTCTACAGGTTTTCTTCTATTAATTTAAGTCTGGAATCTAATTTTACTCAGTTTTTCTCGTCTTGCTCTTGCATTACTCAAATATCATTCTCTAAATTTTAAATTGACTCATAGACTCCAACTTTAGCTCTTCGGTCTACCATATGGACTTCGTCATCATCTTCATGGTTTATCAGATCCTGACTTATTGTAAACATATCTTCCTTCTGGGAGTTTCCTCTTCGAGTTTTTTTATGTTTCTAGTAAGCAGACGAATCAGCTGTTTCATCTGTTCAGAGTTCATTTGTTCTATTTCAATGTTGTCTAAATCAAAGATAATAGGATCTATATTAAATTATCGTACTTTACCTTCTTCGTTTATTTTTTATTTCTTCGTTATTATTTTTATCGATTCAGTTGAGTGGTCTCTTTTTTCAGTTTTCAATGGAGACGTTGAGAGCTGTGTCAACTTTTCTGTTCTGAATTTTTGTCTCAGTTCCTGCTTGTCCTTTGATGGAAGAAGTCCGCTTTATTTTAATTTGTAGGATTTAGTATTTTTTATTAGTTCTTCTAATTTATTTTGTTGTTCTGGTTATTTTTATTAAGAAGAGCGTTAAGTTGAAGAAGACGTGGTGAGAATATTTGTTTCTGGTTTTCTCTCCTGTTCTGAGGAGGTGGTAAAAAAACCCTTCTTGAAGCCAGCCATTTTATATATATTTTTTTTAACGCGCACTTTAATTAAATATTTTTTATTCTTTAAATATTTAACAATTTTTCTTGGTTTCAAAGGATTAGATCATAATCTTTGAACTATTTTGAATTATAGTTTCTAAAGAATAATAAATATGCGTAATTATTTCTTTATCTTAATCAGAGTTATTTTGCATGAACTAGAAAATAATTTAAACTTGAGTAAACTATTTTTATAATACCTTTTAAAAAAATTAAAAAATATACATAAAGGCAAAGAAATCCAATAAGAATGAAAAAGTAGGCTTAAGTTTATCTTTTGCTTAACTACCTACTTTGATTCTTTAAAAATTTAATTATAATAAGATTAAAGTAAATTTGAATAAAAAGAAAATTACTACTTTCAAGAAGTTATTTTTCATCACCTTCTCATAGAAGTAGAGAAAATCAGAAGCATCTCTTCTTTAGATTCGTCTTAGTTTTAAATAGGCCATTCTTCTTAATTAGTACTAAGATAGAAGAAAAAGATTCAAAAGATAAAAAAAATGCAAATAGAGATAAATTTTAATGAGAGAAGAAACTAAGCTAGAAAATTAATTTCTCTTTGAAAAATATATTCATTTTTATAACTATAAATTAAGCTAGAATTAAAATTAATTTATAATACAAATATTTAAAAATATCTTTATTGTAATTTTAATAGTTCAAATATAAATTGGAGCAACATTTTACAGTTTAAAAAGTCTAACTAAGCTAAATTGAATTACAGCTTGTTTACTATGAGCTTTTAAATATATTTCCTAATTTCTCTAAATAATTTAAGCTATTTGATTTCCAAAGATCCATTATCTTCTGAGATTATTATAAATTTAATAAAAATTGCCTTTTTTGTCTTTTATTGGAAATCTGGCTATTGTTATTATATATATATAACAAAATGGCAAATAAGAAATAGTCCTCTCTTGGCTCATTTATTAAAAATAAATAAGAATAATTTAACTTATCAGAATAAGTGCCTTAGTAAACTTAAAAAAAATAATCTTAGGAAGCTTATGCAAAATCATTGCATCAACAAATAAATACAAGACACTAAGAATTAAAATAGCATAGATAAAGGATAGAAAAACTAGAAAAAAAGCTAGAAAAATTGATTAAATAACTAGATCTATAATTCCCATTCATAGAAGATACACTCAATAAAATTTAATCGTAAATAGTATTAAATTGGAATAGATTGAATAATTTAATGAAACTCCTCAAATGTTTTAATTCCAATTTTCTTAATTTTAACATCAAATAAAACAACTTTAAGAAAAGTAAGAATAATAGAAAGCAGTAATTTAAAAATCATAAGATTAGTAATCAAACATTCCAATGGAAATATAATTTGAATAATAATAAGAAGTAAATAAGATTAAATTATATCGTAGAAAATTCGGTTCTATATATGCTAAAAGAATCATGCTGAAAGAAATTTGAAATTGAAAGAATTAATAAGAAATAAATATTAAGCAAACTTATCACTTTTGACCAACAAGGACTGGACTATTATATAGAGGGAAACTTTATAACTCAAGATTAAAAGAATAGAATAACAATTAAAGAAGAAATCGGAAGGATAAACGGATTTTGGTGGATATAAGGATGCCAAACAAGGCCCTACACAATCCTTTAGTTTGGGAGAAAGAGGTATCAAATGAAAAATTGGCTGCGAAGTTCTCTTCTAAACTATAAACTTAATTTTATCCTTTTTTTATTATTTAAATCTAATTTATCTAACCTTTCACAGTTCTGTATAATGCAAATTGACTATTTATTTTGCAAATTACAATTTTTTAAATTAAAATTTTTCAAAGAATGCATTTCAATTATTTTTTTTATTTATTTTTCATTATTAAATAAATTATTTCTTATTTCAGTTCTTATAAAAGTTGACCTTTTGATTTAATTACTTATGAAGTTTTTAAGTTTATATTTTTTAAATTACTACTAAAAAGACTAAATTGGAAATATTGATTCCATTTAATCTTAGCTTTTATAAGTCGTAGTTTTTTATTTTATCTCATAATAAATTTGTTAGATTTAAGCAATTCTTAATATTAATCCTTTTTAAATTAGGACAAATGTTTATAAATAGTTCTAGATTTCTATTATAATTAACATTAATTTATCCTATTTGTTTCCCTTTTATTATTGAAAACTATTGCAATCATTCGTAATTTATGTTTGTATTAAATATTTTTAATACTTTAAGACTCAATTATTGTTAGATATCTTTCAAAAATTATCCTTATGTCTTTTTTTTAATAGGGAATAATTGGGATTTGAACTATCGGAAAAAAGTTAAGAAAAACAATCTTAAAATTGTTAAAATTCATGACAGTGAAGATCCTAGCAAGTTTACAGTGAGCACTTATTATTAAACGATAATTTAATATATGGTAAATCAAATAAAGAGAAACTACAATAGTAAATAACGTTATGATATCCTGAATTTCAAGCATTTCTAAATAAGATAGACTTTGTAGAAAATTTAAATTTTTATCTTCCATTAAAAAGTAACAATAACTAATTTCTTTATTTTCTAAGTAAATTATTAATCTATTTTAATAATAATAAAGGCTAATATAGAATTTAAAGTTCTTAGATATTATTTTTATTTTAGTTTCTAAGCTTAATCTATCTCATATCACTTTATAATAAATCTGAAACTCTTTTCACCAAAATTTTCTGGAAAAAACTTGCTTTTATTACTAAAATTTTAATTATTGAAGTAAAAATTATTAATAGATTAAATTTAATTTACTTTAAACGTATGTAAAAATATGACTATATTCTTTTATTTATAGTAATTGCTAATATCTTTATTAGTCAAGAAACTTACTAAGTTGTTAAAGAATAGCTATTTCTTTTTATTAAAGAATTAATTATTAAAAAGAGAATATTCTACCTTCTTAAAATAAAGAATAAAGACTTTCAGCTTTATTTTCCTTAAAAGACTGCTTTTCTTATTACTATTCTTCGATTATTAAGTTTTGGATTTTTATTTTGTCAATATTGTTTGCTTTTCTAATATTTTCTTCTCTATTAAATTTGCATAAAACTGAAGTTTTACATTTCAAGATTTTTCTTGAAGATTGAAATAAGGATGTATGTTTTCCTAAATAATAAAAATAAAAAAGAAAAGAAGGCTAAGTTTAATATATTTGCTAATAATTAAGCTTATACCTGTAATTTAAAAGGCTAACAAAACTTAACAATAAAGTAAGATTTCCTTATTGAGACAGGAAGATTATTTATAGATAACTAAAATTAAAGATAAAGTTAATAAATTTTCTAATATAAACTATAAGAGTTTAAATATTTGAAAATTGAGATATATTTGCATATCTATTGGTAAATAAGTATGCAAATTATGTTAAATTTAAAAGTTTCTGTCTTTTCAATCATGGCTCTGTTTCACTCTCATCTTGATAAGGACTTTATTTATTCATTAAATATATTTATAAAATAATTTTAATAAAGCTAAAAACTATAAATTTAAAATACTCTGTATATAAATTAAGATCTAGTTAAATTAATATATACTTATAAGTAAATAAATAAACACTTTAGTGCTTTACTGAAGATTATATATATTATTAAACAAGTATAATTAACATCTTTTAGTTAGTTTGATTATAAAAATGCTTAAAATAAAAACATTTAGATTATAATTTAAATGGAAGCAGGATATTTATACATTTTGGTAAAATTAATTAGAGATATATTACTAAGAAATTGGTTATATTTAATTAATTACAAACTTAAAAAATTTCTCTTTCGATGAACTGGAAATTCCTTTTCAGCTAGAGTATCCAGAGGGTTCTCTTAACCGCTCATAACATTGATATCGTGTTGCATAATTCAATATGGTTTGGCCAGGAAGTTCCATAACTATGTATGACAGATTTCAAGCTGCTAGCAAGAGGGGGATAACCAGAAAGATTTTATTCATTTGATGAGGTTGACTCTAACAAGAGACCTTCTCAGCTACAGGATAGGAAATTTACCTTATTAGTAAAACTAGAAGGTTTGATCAGAGAATCAACCTCAGTTTCTAGCATCTTTTAAATTATAAACTTTTTGCTATATTAACAATATTTTTAAAATATAAAGGAAAATCAAATTCCATTTAAATGATAAATCAAATTATTAAACTTATTTTTCCTAAGAAAAGCTACAAAAAATTATAAATAAAATTCTAATTTTTATAAGCTATAATAAAAGAAAGAATTAAATAGTAGATATAAAAGAGGATTTAAAAATTAAGAAAAAGATAATAATTAATTTTATAAAACTAGTAATTAATTAAATTTTTGCTGCTTTATAATTTATTAATAAATTAAATATAATTATTTAGAACTTATACTATCATTTTTTTAATTATTCTTTATATAATTCAATTTAGTTTTAATATAATATCTTTAAAATAAAAACCTCATGCAGATATTATGCAAGTAAATTAGATTATATTAAGCTAAATTTAAATTACAAGCTCCAATAATTAGCAAGCATAATGAGTAATTTAATAAACTTAAAAATATGAATGACGAAAGAAGTTATATAAATAGTGTTTTAATCTATATTTATTTAAGTAATTAAGATTTATTCTTAAAACTATTAACTATATTACTTTTTTATTTGGTGTGCTTTATAAAAATATTTTATAAATTTATTAAAAAAGTAGTTTTATTTAAAATTACCAAAGTGTTTTTATAATGATTGCTAAATATAAAAAGCCAAAATTTTAGTTTGTAAGAATATTTGGATTAAAAGGTTTGTTTAACAAACTAGTAACGAAAGTCGATGATTAAATATTGATAATAATTTAAAGATCTTTAAGTTTCAAATTCACTATCTGAAATTATAGAACTATATAATGATTCATTTTGTAAATTTACTTCCCTTAAGTCTTAATTCTCTAAGTTTTATTCTCTATCTTCATTTAAAATATAGTCTCTTATAGCATATTTTAAATTTGTATTGAATCAGTAAAGTAAAGACACTAGACATCCTCATGAATTAGCAATGATATTAACACAAAACTAAATGAAAAGTGTTAATTCAAAAACGAAGTTAGATTCTTAAGATCTAGCATAAAAGATGGCTAATTAGATGATTAAGTTTATAATAATAAATAAACTGCCAATCAAAGGAATTCATTTTATGTTGGTAAAAACGTTGTACATTTCTTAAAACTCACTGTTAAAATTGTTTAGAATTTACTAGTTCCTCTTTTATATTTTTATATGAAAATAAGTAATAAAAATAGAAACTAAAAAGGATGAGATGCTAAAAATAGCTGTTAAAGTATTAAACATTATTTCATTGAAATTTTCCTTAATTGAGTCATTTACCAGCTATAACAAATTTAAGATTCCTGCTACGATTAATTATCAAAAGCCAATTACAAAAGCCATAATTATCAGTTTATTCTATTTCGCAGCCTTTATTATTTAAAGTTTGCATATAATTGAGTAAATTGAATAGGAAATAATAGAACTTAGTGAATAGCTTACAATCGCAAAATACATCGCCAGTTATAAAAGGATAAACGTTCACGTTGAATATTAACTTGCATCGAAAATGTTCTAAAACTAAGCAATAGTAAATATTAAGGAGTATTGCAAAACTAAAGTAAAATTAATTCAGAAAACTATCTTATATTGAAATGTTCTTTCCTTCTTAAGTAAGATATAAAACGTCATATTGATGAGACAAGCCGCAATCGAGATAAAAGTAACTATATTATAAATTATCGGATAGAATACGGGATCAATAATATCCTTTATTTTCATAATTATAGAGAGTAAGCAAAATTTAAAATAAAAATGAATATGAATATTTAAATATTAGAATAAAGATAAATTAATTCAAACTAATTTAGTTAAAAAAGAAAAATATCTTAATTAATTGCTTTTATTATATTATTAAATATATTAAAACTACTCTTATACTCAGCTTTAGCTTTTAAGTGTTCATTTATAATTTCAAAAAATTTAATTCTAAATAATGTGAAACTAATTAAACTTTAATTTTTAATATGTTACTTTATGAATCACCTTAAATAAAGTTTTTATCATTCAGGTATTATTTTAATTTAATTTTATAAGAATAAATTTAAATTTAAACAAGTAAAAGATAGTCAATTATATTAAGGGTTTATTTATAGGTAAATTATATACAAAAAATACTTGTTTAAAATTAATCTGTATAAATGTATTCTAAAAATTGTTTAAAAGTAAATTAAAAAATTATTTTTTTTATGCTTTATTAAGCATTTAATACTTAAGTTTTAATTTAATTTAAATATTAATTAAAGATTTAACTGCATTCAAGTTTAGTATCTTAATATATTAAATTTTTTTAGTCTTCAGTTTTAAATGAAATTAAGAAAAATATCCTTAAAAAGTTAAAATTAAGCCAAGATTATTCTTAGCAAGTTCTATAAATTAAATTTTATTTATTTTATAATAATTATTATTAATATGTTTTTACTATATTTTCATATAAGTAATAAGTAAAATTAGTATATTTCCTTATCAATTATCTTGCTCCATATCTATTTATCTTCCTTTTCATCATCATTGTATATTCCATGACTTTCTTAGTTCAATATTTCTTATAAAAATTAGTAATTTTGCTAAATAATTTGATTTATTCTTGAAAGTAGTTTATTATGGAAGCATTTTATTCTAAAATCTATCTGTTATAACTATTTTGGGGATTTTATTAAATTTATTTAGTTTATATTCATTTTAAATTATAAATAAGTAGCAAAGATTAAATAACAAATTGCCAATCAAAAATAATTGTTATTTATAAAAGGTAGCATTTAAAGTAATTTCATAATTTAAATTTTTAACTTTTCGAAAAATAGCTAGTGTTAATAAAGCTTATCTGCTCTTTAAATTTATTATTTAAGTTAATAAACTTTTTTAATAGCACATAAAAGAGTAAAATGCTAGCGTAAATAAAGCTTTTTACTGGAATCTAAAGTTATTTAGACTTATACTGTTTAAATCAAAATTTTAAATATATTCTTTTATTATTTTCATAATAGTAACCTTTTACTAAAATTTATGGCCTTTAATAGAGTGCTCTTTTAGAAACAAATGATCAATTTTTTTATGATAATAATAATAATGAACTTAAAGTTTAAAAGTCTTGCAATACCTGGAATCTCAACCAGTTTCTTGCTGCCATTTTTTTAACGCGGATGGATACCACGACCAAGTTTTTTACGTGGGAGGTAACCACTAAAAATCTTCCGAGTTTCCAGCAAATATTTTTCTTTTATAGACTCCGGCTTCAGTAATTCATAGCCTATTAAGAGTCTTTCATGTTCTTAATTGTTCTTTTAATTATATTTATTTTTAGCCACCACAATTTTTCAATAAATGTCATCTTGATTTGCAATACCAACATTGTTTGGTTTATCTTTTCAAAGGTTTTTTCTAAAATACTTTTTTTCAAGCTGATTTATTCGTTTTATTAAATCTTATTCAATATTTTCATTTTTCTACTTTTCTGCAACATCTTTTTTAATTAATTCCTTTTCAATGATCATATCTTGATTTTGTTTAAGGTTCGTTTGAGACTATTAGTATAATTATTATTCCGTTACTAAATTATTCTGGATTAACTGACGTCTAATTATTAACAATTCATTATTTTGATCATCTATGAAGTTAATTAATTCTCTGAATTTTTCTCCTTGTCTGTAAATTATTTCTTGATACTCAGAAATTTTATTTTTCATTTATTCGAGCTATAAAAAAAGTTCTGAATTCTCTCCAATCTTACCTGGATTCTTCTGAGCTGTTCCTATCATGATTTTACCTTCTGATGAGGAGCTCGATTTCTCTTCTAGTTTTTATTATTTAAGTAATTGTTTCGCCGCTTTCCTTTTTTCATTTCTAGTTAAGTTTTTGGAAAGGCGAATAGATTGTTCCATTTTTTTTAATCAATTTTTTTATTAACCTTGTTCCTATTATTTTATCTCATAGTATAAAAAATACCTATCAATTTCCTTTATTGCATTGATATTATATATAATATAAAATGGATGTTGCTGAGGTAAGGAAAACTAGTAGTCAATTTGATGCAGTGTATACTGCAAAGCGAGTAATCTGCAATAGATGCCACCACGGGCATGAGTGGACAAACTCAAAAGAGATAAATCTAATTTGCCCAAGGATTCTCGCTGGTGTATGAACATCTGACTGACGGGCCTTTTAATTAATAAGTTAATAACTAATTCTTATTTGGACTTTTTCAAGAAGACTGAAGCATTTGATTCAAGATTCGAGAATAATCTCTAATAAGCAGATTCCCTATTTGGAGAAGCTGGCGTGACTCATTGGACAGCTAGAATAATAGCAAGAAGTATGAGAACATTTTTTTAATATTAACTGTATTTATATTAAAAATGACATATAATAAATGGTGTAGGAGACACATATTGAGTTAGTTAGAAATAGATTAATGACTCTATGTTTATCTTTCCTTATATTGGTTTATTATAACTTGAATATAGATAATTAATGAACATTCTAAGAATAAATATGACAGCTTAGAGCAATATAGCAATAATTTAATGAAGACTTAGATATTAGTTAATATAATTAAATAATTAAGTTGTATTGCTTTAATCAACTATGATCTTATGGAACTATCTTTAAATAATACTGCAATTATTAATAGTTTATTATGATTAATTATCTAAAAACATCAAAATTATATAATAAAAGTATCATAGCATGGAGTTAATATAGATAGGATATTTTCTGAGATTAGTAGATTGATAAAGCAAATAGAGATTTTAATCCTTTTATGTCTATGTCTTTATAGTAATACTTACACCATTAGATACCTAATATGCTACTCCTTTCCATTATGTAACTTTATAATGTGGTATTGTTCTAAGTGAGTTTATCCAAATTTGTATATTTAAATACATAATTAATGTAATTAATATTTAGTGTACATTAGATTTAAAGAGCAAGTTGAAATAGCCTAAAGAATCTTATTAGAGAATACTGGTATAAATAGTTATAAAATAATGAATAATAAAAATGCTGCTACAATATAATATGATTGTAACTTAGTTTATCATCATTATATCTTAAAACTTATACTAAATATGTATATATATTATCATTTTTATTCATAACTAACACATTTATTTCTATCTATTCTAATCAGATTAGTATAAAACGCTAATTTTATCAAACCTAGTTAGTTCAAATACTTAATCTAGGCTACCTTTTGGCCTTAATGCTAGTGATTAAAAGAGAACTGTTCCTCTATAAGAAATATAAATGAACTGCTTGATATAGGACTCTTTCATAAAACTCTAGATTAGTCAAATCTATAAAAATACCTTCGCTAATCCAATAGAAGTTTAATATGTCTTTCCTGTTTGAGTGGCAAGTTTATAAGTGTAAACTGAAAAAGGCTTGATTGATGCAGTGATAGAAGAAAAGGAAGAAGCAAAAAATAAATATGAAGATACGATATCTTAATACTGCTTTTATGGCTTCTTATGATACAGATGACTCATAAGATAGAATGATACTCAATATAGGTAACTTATAACCTGATTCACAAGCTACTGTTATTATTACTTACATTGGTGTTTGTGCCATTGAAGCATAAAACTAAGTTTTATTAATTCCTTGTGCTTTCACTCCTAAATACGATATGAAGAAAGCTGGTTAAGTAAATTAGTCCACTCAAGTAGAAATGGTAAATAAAGTTACTTATAAGATAAATGTAGAGTGTGATATTTAAAGCAAGTAGAAGTAAATCATATCAGCAGATAGTCTTCATCATAAAATAAACACTTAATAGAAATCTCCTTATCATTGGAAAATAACTTTAGATCCTTAATAAATGTATGAACCTGACTAAGATTTCGTTCTTAAGTTTTAAACTAAGGATCAGTTTGTTCCTAGATATTTACTTCATAAGAGCAAAGATAATTAAATAGCAGGATTTATTTCTTTTATTCCATAACTAAGTTAAACTTCAGATGGAACAGGAGAGTTTATATTCGTTCTAGATAGAAGTGGATCTATGAGTGGTACAAGGATTGAGATGGCTAAATAAGCAGCTATTTTGTTCTTAAAATCTCTTCCTGAAGGTTGTAAATTTAATATAGTGAGTTTTGGAAGCAATTTGAATCTAATGTTTTCTTAATCTACTTTATATAATGAATAATCTTTAAATTAAGCTGTTTAGCAACTATCAAGTTTCAAAGCTGATATGGGAGGAGCTGAAATATTAGAACCTTTAAATAAGATATTTTAATAACCTTCAGATCCTAATTTCCCTAGAACTATTTTCTTACTTACTGATGTAAGTAATCCTTAACAAGTAGTAAGTAAAATAGAGTAGCATAGAGAAGAATGTAGACTACATTCGTTTGGAATAGGAGAAGGAGTATCAACTTAGTTAATAAATGAAAGTGCTTAAGCTGGCAGAGGAAAAGCTTATTTTATTAAAGATGGAGAAAATATTCAACTTAAGGTAATAGAAAGTTTAAAGAATGCAGCTCAACCTGCTCTTACATTTTCTTCTTTTTAGATGAAAACTAATAAGCAGAAGTAAAAATAAATTGCAAGAACAAATAAAGGCTCAAAAGTATACTCACTGTGTGAACATTGACTTAAATAATAGTTAATAAGAAGATACTTTGCATAAATTAATAGCCAAATATTAGATAAGAGAACTAGAAAAGAATACTTAAAAGAACAAGTAGCAGATTATATCTCTATCATTGAAATACTAAGTTCTATCTACTTTAACTTCATTTATTGGAAAATTAATAAATCCCAATCCTACATAGGGAGAAATGCAGTTTATTAGAGTTCCTATTTAAACATCAAAGGATTATTAGCAATATTTAAAAGAAATTTATACTTTCCTCCCTAATAAATCTAAATGTGCTGAAGTTAAGTATGGCGAATTCGATTCCGGACTAAATACCAAAGAAATCAAGATAATGAAACTAAAGCGCTTAAAATATTTAAACTAAAATTAGAATAAATAAAACTCTCCTTCTTTTTAAAGTGAGAGCATCTAATGTATGTTATCGCCAAACTAAAGAATATAACAATGTCTGCCATATTAAAATTACTAATAACTAGAGAGTTTCAGTTAATAATAGTCATTATTATAATAAAATTATTGTTTATACCAGAATTTATGTTAAAGCAGCCCCAGTTCACAGATATGGCAAAGTTATTAATAATGCAATTCTTATGGCTAAGCCTTAAATATTCCCGAGAAGAGCAAAGCTTATTCACATATGGATATAGTTCTTCTTTAAAAGTCTTCAGGCTTCTGGGATTTATCAGACTAGCAGCCTTAGATTTTAAAGATAAAATAAGAAACAATTATTTGTTAAAATCCTCAAACTAAATAGAAGTTTGGGTAACTATTTTAGTATTGCTATGTATTGAAAGGTTATACATCTAAGGAACTTGATAAGGTAATAAAGCTAAAAGATGGCTCAAATATGAAGGAGTCGGAACAATTAGAAGGAAATGTTTTAGAATAATATAAATCCTTGCTCAGTTGAAGTATAAGTTTGATTATTAAAGATATTTATTAAGATGCTTCCCAATTATTTGAAGAGTAATAATCTAAAAAATAAATAAATTTCCTTTTGTATGCATTAAAATAAGCTTAGATGTAATATCTATTGCTATATGTTTAATAATAAATCTATAATTAACTTTATTTATATCAACTTTATCTAGACCTGCTTCTTTATTAAAGGAAAAATGAAGTTTATTAGTAGTTGCCTATAAATATGAGAAATATACTTTTATTTAAAAAGTAAGATTCATTTGTTAAAAAGTTTTATACTTCAATTTCTTAAAAATCCTAAAATAATCGACTTTTAACTTTTTCAATCTCATGCATCAGAAAATTGCTTAATTACTTCAATTATTTAAACAAAATTTAATTATTTTTGGATGGGATTAGAATGTTAGGAAGGATGGAAGGGATAATTTGAGAAAATTAAATAAACTCGCTACAATTAGGATTAGATAATATTCAATCTTTCAGAAAAATAAGTCTATCAATGACAAATTTCGAAACCCTAGATTTAGTAACTTTTTATTTGAGAAAACAACTGGTAAAATAAAGTAGTAATAGAAGAGCAACTGTGACGATAATCAATTCTAATTTAATTTATTAAGTACCAATGATAATTAATGAATCTTAGAAAGAAAAAGAATTAAAATTAGAAAATAAAACAGATAAATCTAAAGTTCAGATATAACTAAGAGGATCGAAAAAGTAGAAAAACTCATATTGGAAAAGAAAATACCAAGTAAATTGGTAAAAAATTGCTATTTTTTAAATCAAGGAAATTACTCAAATAAGGCTATTGTTTTAGAAAACTTAAGAAACAAGAAGAATTAAAAACATTAAGGGACCTAACAAGTTTACATATTGTAAGAAATAAAGTTAATAAGAAGAAATTGGGGGTAGAAAGAATCTTTGTATGGAGGGAGAGAAGTGGTTTCCACCTATTTTATAAAAGTAGTCATGGAATTCTATCACGTCAAAAAATCGGCCAGTAAATTAGTGGAAATCCCCAAAACGGAAAATTTAAATTAAATTTTTAGTTAATATTATTATTTAATAAATAGTAGGGGTGATGAACACAATCAACTGGACTTTCAATCTGGATGCTACAAGATAAGGGTGGAAAGGTCCTAAAAGTAGATACCTAACTTATTTGAATGTTCTCATTTTAAAAAAGGATCGACTAACATTGGACTCTATTCAAGGCTCCTGGTTCCAGTTCGTATCTCCGTCTTTCCATGTTAACTAGCAAGGCAGCAGACTCAAGATTTTGAAGAAAAGACATGAAGGAGTTCCAGGATTTTTTATTTATTTTTCTGGTATCTAATTTCAGAGAAAGTGATTATTTATTCAAGAATCAAGAATTTAGAATGTATAAGAAGTTTCTATTTGGAAACTACTGTATTTCGAAAATTA
The DNA here is from genome assembly GCA_946699065.1 of Loxodes magnus. Lineage (NCBI taxonomy): Eukaryota > Ciliophora > Karyorelictea > Loxodida > Loxodidae > Loxodes > Loxodes magnus. The sequence continues at coordinate 80,333 of CAMPDV010000357.1, read as the reverse complement.
CAAGAAATAATAGTTATTAAGAGAACACTTTTTAAGTTTTTAAAATTAATTCGTGACATAACTCATAATCAGAGACGTCACTTCAATTTATTTATTATTTGGATGAAATTAGAAGAATATATATTATGAATGCTTTTAATAGTTTTTTTATTTTTTGAGAATACATAATCAGTAGATTATAGTATTTTGATGTTAGCAAAAGATTAAAATACGTTAAATGAATAAATTATATAGAATAATAAAGAGAATAAGATAAAAACTGCTTATTAATAAATTGTTTTAGAAATTTTTTATGGAAGTAATTTAATTATTTATACCTTAATGAGAACTAAATACATTTATATAAATATTTTTTATCTTTCTTTATTATTAAAGAATATGTTTTAGTTAATTATTAGCAGAGCAACTAAATTATCAAAAAATTACATTTACTCTATTTCAATAAGGAAGTGAATTTTTTAAAATTAGATATGAGGAAGCACCTAGCTTAGATTTAGTAAAATAATCTCAAAGCTTATATTAACTTTATGAGTCACTTAATTATTTAAATTATACCATTAGAAACTTATAACTAATTTTAATTCTACCATTTTTTATCACCTAAGTATATTCCTAGAATTTCCTTAAATAAAACTAATTTTATAATGTTTTATTTATCTATAAATTGGTAAAATAAGATACTATTCATTATAAACCTTTCAACTTATCATAAATTTATCTTACTCTGCTATCACTTTTCATATTTATTACCTATAAATTCAAAAAGATAATAAATCTATCATAATATAACTTAGATCATTCTAAAACTCTTAGAACTTATCATTAATTTACCTAATATTTTAGCTTTACTTTTATTAATCCTTTTCTAATACTTTTAAGTAGAATAATATTAAATTTAGATCTTAACTATACCTTTGGCAATTAAATAAATACTTGAAAAACAGTCCACAGTTGCATTATTAATTCTTTACTTTAAAGAAGAGATATTTATAGAATTCTTATCAAGCTATTTAGCAAAATTTATTTAATTAGTAAACTAAAAGTTTTCTAATTAAAGTACTTATAAAAAGCATATCTTTTTACTGTTTATCTTACTTCATTCTTAAATAATTGATTAGTGTTGTTACTACTTTTAAAGCTTATTATTTCGGTACTATTAATTTCAACTCTTACTTTTACTAATGGAGGATATTCAGTAGTCTAATTTAAATCTTATGTATTAATATTAGTTGATGGTATGGCAAGGAAAAGAATCTAAGTTTCGTTCTTTTCAATTACAAGCAGATCAATATTAAGTTGAGAAGATTAAGTGTCATTATCTTAGTCAGTTCCATTTTTTATAAAATCAAAATTATTTTAATTTTCATCTTAACTTTGAGCACTTTCATTTTACATTAGCCTCATCTTTTATTCCTTAAGTTTTTAAACATCTATAGTTGATTTTGATTAAATAACATATCCTATTTAAGGAATATTATATTTATCTTTCTAGTATGGCTTCGGGACAAATTATTTAAAAATGTCTGCTAAAAGGATGATTCAGCAAATTATAGAGATGCATATAAAGTATTTGATATTCTAATTTTTTTATACAATAATTATATTTTTATCTTATGCTTTCTAAATCTAAGTCTCTTCTTATGTCTAAATATATTTTCTTTACAATTAGGTATATATTCTCCGTGTTTATTCATCTTCTCTTAGGCATTAGGATTTTCTTATCCATTTTTTAATTGATCAAATTCTTTGGTCCATCTTGAGTTAACTTCCTTAGTAGAAAGTTAAACACTAGAATCATGTAAATCGTCTTCAGTATGAATTTTAATGCTTCAGTTTTTTATTTTATTTCATTTTCTATTTAATTCATTTAAATCAAAAATATGCCATAATTTTATAATAAACCTAGATTCAGTTTATCAAAATAAATTTAACTAAATTACTTCTGCTTAATATATAACTATATCTGTAATCTTTAAATTAGCTTCTTAGATAAAATATCCTAAAAAGTTAAGTGATTTACGAAAATTTATAAGAATACGTTAAGTATAATTTGTTGTGTTGTCCTTCTTATAAAACTAAAGATTACAAGTTTATCTGAGAATAAGTATAAAGTTAAGATATTTAATGCTTATTATTCTTATTATTGGCATATCTTAAAACTTCTAAAAGCATAAAAGACTTCAGAAAATAATAATAGAGAGCTGAAGTAAAATCTAGAATTTTGGTATAATTAGTCAACTATGATATTTGAATAATTAGTGTAAAATATATAAAATATAATTATTCAGTATATATTTCTCTAATTGTACTAAAGCATTATTTTTATCAAGAAATAGTCTAAAAAACAATTTTCTTTTGTAGGATAAGTAATCAACTTTGACTTCCTAGTTTTTGAAGTACTCATTGAATTTTCTCACTTAAATGTGTTTGAGTAATTTATAAAGGGGAGTATTATCATCAATTATGTTTAGTAGATATAATAATTATGGATTATAAATATAAAAGAGCCTTGTTTAACAATTTTTTGGTTAAGAGAGTGAAATCATTAAAGAGATTGGAATTTAAAATTAAATTTAAGAAGGAAATATTCAAACTAAATTTTTAACTTAAATATCCAAAAGTTCATTATTAAAGATGTTAAAGGAAAATCCTCTTTGTAATTAAAAAATTTAATAAACTTGAATCAAATTAAAATAAAACTTGCTAATAAACTCTAATTTTTATAACAAAGTATTCAAAAGTTATTGTAAAATAAACCTCATTACTTTATTTTTTTCTAGATAAGCTATATAAAATTTTAAATTATAGCAAAAAGTAAATTGCTCAATATATTAAAAATTAGAATCAAGGTCTCTAGTAATTTACACTCCTTTCTAGCAACTATAATTTAAAGTTGATTAATATCAGATCTATTAAATTTTGGGTTAATTTAAGCAAACATTTATCTTATTTGAGATACTCTTTATATTTTTAGATGCTACCAACTAAGCTCTTAAGAATTATTGCTGACTTTAGAGTGCTTCTTTAAAGTATTAAAATTGAATAAGTGCTTTCTACAGCAATAATATAATTATAGGTAATTTTTTTCATTTCGGTGAAGAATTTAATTTCATAATTTAGTCAAATTCATAAAATGTATGAATAAAGCAAGTTTCTTTATAAAGGATATTTATAAAGCATATTATAATCCTATCTTCAAAGAAACATGCAGATTAACAAGTAATTTATGCTACCAAATTGTTTAGTAATAACTTTATTTATTCCATCAAGAGAAGGCTCTTTAGAATAAATAAACTTGCTATTAAATTAATATTCTCTAATCTTATATAAAGAATAAGCTTATAAAATTATTATAAATACACAAAGAAAATAAAATTAACTTAAAAGGCGAATCTTCATCCAGAAATTAACTAATTAAGAGATTTAATTTAATTTTTAAATGATTTTTTAAATATAAAAATGATAAACTTTAGCATAATAATTCTTAATAAATGATTATGAATAAGAGAAATACAATTAGTTATGTCTAAAGTTGTTCTAGCTCATAAATTAGATACTTTTTAGATATTGGTTCAAATTACTAAAGCTTTTAGTCTTTTATAAGCTGAGAATTTTTACAATTATGATAATTAAACTTTTAATTTAAAAAATTAAGATTCTAAAGTTCGTTATATAATTATCTTATTACCTCTCTCAGTCACACTCCACCTAGCCTTACTCATAAGGAATATTATTTCTCAAGTAACTAGAATTATTTATCTAATCTTAGGACTTAACTTTGGTTTGATAGCTTTAATTACTATTTATCTTCGTAAGCACAAGTAATAATAAAAAAGCTTTCAATTTTTTTAAAACCTAAAATCAAAAATTTTTATTCAGCTTTTTCTCTTTAATTTTACTTAATAATCTCTTTATCTTGTGCTTCTACACTAGATGACGGTATTCCCTTAATTTATGAAAGCAAATATTTTTTAAAGAGTTTATATAAAAATAGCTTAAATATTGCATAAGTAATAACAAAAAAATTAATTTCTTTAAAAAATCTTTGAAGTCTAAGAGTATTTTGAGTATCTATCGCATTTGTTTGTGAATATTTTCCCTTTAAAGGGTGCTAGAGTAATTTTCTAAAGTTATTTAATTATGCAAAAATTAAAAAATTTTAAAGTTCTAGTTTATTATTTGACTTGATATTTTTTAAATTAGATTTGATAAACAACATGAAATTAAGACAAATATAATAGAAATAACTTTTGTCTTAGAAGCTTTGAGGATAAAATGTGGGAACTAAATGTAAAAATAGATTTAATGAAATAACACTTCATATACAATAATGAAGAAAATCAGTTTCTATATCAAAATACATTAGATTTTATCTTGCGAATTTAAGTTAATTTTACCATCTTAAATGCATGAATAGTTTATTAAAGAATATTAAAAGTTCTTGCTTATTTTTCAAAGAAGAAGCCTTACTTAAACTTTAATTTATTACAAAGCTAATTTTTATCTTTCCAGTTTTATGACAAAACAATGAAATAAATTAAATTATTAACTTTAAAATTTTAAATGCTTTGGCACAATTAAAAAAGATAAGCATGCTTATGTATTTATTAAATAGAATTGAAGGTTATTTATTTAATCTTATACCCAAAATAAATCTTAGAAATAAATGGAAAATATTAATAAATCGCTAAATATCTAGATACTTTGCTTTAGAAGGATTATGCTTACTAAATTATTAAAAGTTAGCTATTTAAATTCCTCTTAAATTTTTAAGAATAAAATTTGAATTGAGTCTATTGCATCCATATATAGAAATTATGCTTAAACTAAATAACACTTTTATAAAAAGTAGAAGGCTTATAGTTTGCTATAAAGGATAATACATTTTTATAAATTTAAATTCTAAAGGCTTTATAATTTATTTATCTAAGGATAAATTCAGTTTAAAGAGCTTTATTTCAGATATTCAAGCTTAAAATCTGGAAGTAGTTATTAAATATAATTTTTTTTTGGCTTAGATTTAAGAGTTTCTTTTAACTAAAATTGAGACCCTGCAAAATATAAAAAATACAAATTCTCTCATTATAAAATCTGAATACTTAAATCCTTTTAGCATAAATTAAATCATGGCTTATTATATAAATCAACTATATTTATAATTGTTTATAATTAAATAATAACTTAGTTAAATTTTTATTACTTTTAATAGCAAAATTCCAGCAAAGAATTATCAATAATAAAGTTTATAGATATCTTAAGAATTACTTTGAAAGTAATTATATATAATATAATCAAAGTGACTATTAAATCAAAATTACTTTAAATTTAAGTGGACAATATAGTTTCTACCTTTTTATTTTAGCCAATTTTTCCTAAAAGTATAAATATAAAATATTCTAGTGACTTAAGATTTAATATTTTAAGCAAGTTTATTTGCTTTATTAAGAGAGGAAAGAGAAAAATTATTTAATTTGCTTTTATTTAGTTTCTACATTTTTTGTTTCAAAGATGCAAATTATTTATAATGTGAATAATATCTAAAATCGATTTAAATCTAGAAAACTATTAGAGCTTTAAATTGAGAACCATTCTTTATAAAAGCTATTTTAAAAACTAGAGTATGAATGGATTTTATTTAGTAATTTTTTATCTTTCATCTTCGAAGAGTATTAGACTGTAAAATCTTATTATTTAAATCAAATTTATTTGAATATATAATTAATTTCACCGTTTTATAAAGAACCTTTTTGTTTTACATTAGATATGAGAATAAAGCGTATAATCCAAGTCAAAGTATAATTAAATATCTTCACTATTAATTTTGTTAGACTCTTAGAAGACTCCAATTCCTTTTAATTATATTTCTAATTAAATTTAAACTTTCTAAGCCAGATAAATTCTCTTATCACTTTATTTACCAATTATTCTTAATATTTCTAGTAATAGGCATTTAAGTTCTATATTTTATGATTATTAGAATTTTTCTTTCCTAGTATTTATCTACTAAATGAATTTTAATCCTATACATAATTTGTTTTCATAATATAAGAGAAAAATATGAAAACACACTCTTAATATTTTTTAACATAGGAGCAAATAAAAGCTTTATACTTAGAATCTATAAACAATATTTGAATTAATATCACTCTTCTATTTATTTTAGATTCATTAGCTTTCTTAAATTATTTAAAAGCTTCTAATTATTTATTTTTCTCTTTTATTTAATTAATATTTATCCTTTATTCTAGAAATGCAAACATTTCTACTTTTAATATTTTTAAGAGCTTTATTAAGATTATAATATGCCAGGTTCATTCAAATCTAATCCTTGCTTTTAGATTTAATAAAATTAAGATTTTAGTGAATTGCTTATAGCAGAAATAGCTTTGAATAACGAATAAATGATTTAAAGATATCTATGCCTTTTTTATTATTACTTAGCATGTGTTATAGTTTTAAAATTGCTTAATTAGTTTTCCATCTCTATCCTGCCAGAAATTATCTTTAACCTCTTTTAATTTGAATGCGAATACAAGTTATTTGTTTTATTTATCTTTAATAGCTATAAATGGTAAAATTATCTTAATTTTTCAATTAATATTTATTAATTATATCTTAGTATACTAAATGTTTGCTTAACAAAGATTACAGTCAAAATTATAAAATAAATGAAATTATATTGTAAACATTTAATCTGATAAGTTGAATCTAAGCATATCTAAAATGTTATAACATATTATTTATTATAAACACTTGAAACTAAAAAAATTATAAATGTAACCTGAAGAAATTATCATTCCGGTTTAAGATTAACCTGAATCTATTGATTCACCTTCAATTAAGACAGACGAAGACATATTATATAATGATTAAGATTAACTCAAGAAAACGGAAAGAGTTGATTTCTAGAGAAAAAAAAACAGCTAAATGGAAAGAGAAAGTGAAAAATCATAAAGAAAAAGTGATTAATTATAAAGAGAAAGAGATTAGAATTAAGTAGTATTAAAATAATCTAACGCAATTTATAAGAGACATTGAAAGTGCATTTTATGCTTCTCTATAATTTGCATTTTTATTATAATTTTTATAGGCTTATTTTTATTCTTGATTAAAACGGAAAAGAAAGATAAATATAATATTCCTTAAATAGGATATGTTATTTAATCAAAATCAACTATAGATGTTTAAAAACTTAAGGAATAAAAGATGAGGCTAATGTAAAATGAAAGTGCTCAAAGTTAAGATGAAAATTAAAATAATTTTGATTTTATAAAAAATGGAACTGACTAAGATAATGACACTTAATCTTCTCAACTTAATATTGATCTGCTTGTAATTGAAAAGAACGAAACTTAGATTCTTTTCCTTGCCATACCATCAACTAATATTAATACATAAGATTTAAATTAGACTACTGAATATCCTCCATTAGTAAAAGTAAGAGTTGAAATTAATAGTACCGAAATAATAAGCTTTAAAAGTAGTAACAACACTAATCAATTATTTAAGAATGAAGTAAGATAAACAGTAAAAAGATATATGCTCAAAGAAGCATAAGTTACCGGAAGTTTTTCTTAACCGCGAAATGATCGAATATAAGGATAAGATGATAATACTTCCGAATGTGATGAAATTATAAAATAAGGTAATTAGAATTGATGCATTAACTACGATAAAAGCTCTAAAGAATCATATGAAGTATACCAAGAATCTTTCTCATTTATCTCAACTCAAAAATTAAGGAATCTACTAAACGAAACACTGGATTAAAACAGTATTTTCAATCTAACTGCAAATAGAACTAAATTTGTAGATAAAGAGACTGGTTATTTAGTAAGCACTAACGAAAAATCAGTTTTATCTTTCTAAGCATTGAGTTAAGATAATGGAACTAATTAGGCAATATCTTTTAACATTGAGACAAACTACGAATTCAAAGCAACTAAATAATATAGTGAAGATAAATTAAGAGCTATGGTATAACTTGCAGATGAGATTGTAGTAGAAGAAGAAGATGAAAGCCAAAACAGTACTTCTAATTATCAAGCGAGAAATTTAGATGCAATAACTCTTCTAGATTAGAAATAGAAAATAGCTGATTTATTTGGTCTTAGTTTTAATATACAATATACTTTGTATTTAATGGATGATTTTATGAGAGCTATAGTAGGACTAAACTTTGGAGATTTGTTCTTTATAAAGCTTTGCTAATAAGATTTTGGATAAGATATGGTAAAAAACATAAAGAAAGTTCTAGTTTTAAAAGAAATATCATAATAAAACTTAAATGATATAAGAGATAAAATTAATGACTTCATATAAGATAAAGTTAAAGAGGTTAACTATACAGTTTACTCAAAAATGTAAAAAATCACTACATATTTTGAGAAAGCCAAACAGATTTAGGAGTAAAATAAGTTAACTATCAGTGACAAAATACAAGTATATACGTAACATTTTGATTAAGTTAAATAAGATCTTATAGAATCAGAGGGAAATTTATAAGTTTAATTGGAATAGCTAGAATTAGACTGGTAAAATAAAATAGAAAATATAAGACTTTAAGCTTAGAGAGTCATTTAAAATTATCAAAACTAAATTAGTAACATCACTGATAAAATTATAATAGAAGTAGATTTTAAGATTCCAGAACTTGAGGGTTAAAAAGAAAATTTGAAATTAAGCTTAAATTAAATATTATCCAATCTTATACAATAAGACAAAGAATAACTAAAAGAGTCTAACTTAATTAACAAATTTTAGGGCTTAAAAGAAGATCTTTCAAAGACTACTAATATAATAGAACAAATAATAACAAACTTTCAAGAAACTACATAAAGGGAAATAATCTAATTTATATAGAAAAATTAAAACTTTATAAACTAAGGGTTAGCTTAAGCTATCAGTCATTATGAAGATGAAATATAAAATTATACAAGTAATTTATAATATTTACAAGAGTAAATGTATTAGGAAGAGCTAAAATTAGATTATATTAAATAGTAAATAGATTTAAAATAAGTATAACTGGAGAATATTAATAAATAGATATAATAGTAGCCTAATGCTAGTGATTCAGTTTCCAAATAAAAAGAATAACTTTAGTTAGAGATATAAGAGCTAAATCTAGCTTAAAGCGAAAGAATATAAAACTACTAAAAAATAACTGGCAATATATCGATTGAGAAATAGCAATTCAATTCTATTCTAAATGAAAGCTATTTTGATTATTAAACTTAACTACAATAACAGATTTAGAAATTCGATTTATTGATAAATAGTTATAATTTCTATATAAATTAGTCTATTTTAAATTTAAAATAGGAAGTATGGAGTAGCTTAGATAAAATAAATTAAACCGTAAAATTAAGAAGGTAGTTGCAAAACTACTACTCTGAGAATAAAAATTCAAGTTTTTTTGATTAAGAGTAAAAAGCTAAGTAAATTTATGAACAAACCTTAGAAATCGTCTCCTAATATGAAGAAAGCATTAAATGAGCAACAAGCTAAATATCAATAGAAATAAAAGTCTATAAGGCCAAATTAATAGATAGTATGAATGAGTACTAGTAGAAGCAATAATAACTAAATACTTCTATAAATGATCTAATTCAAATTTTATATTAAAAAGCAATTGTGGAAAATTAAAAATCTATCTCACAAGAAGAAATAAAAAAAGAGAAAAGTGAACTTTTAAAAGTAGAGAAAATGTCTTTAATAGATCTTTATAATTAGCTCTTATAAATCATCGTATCTGAGATTCAAGATGTAGAATTAGATATAAAGAAATGGGTTACGTATTTTTAAATAAAGGCAGTAGATTAAGTAAACTAATAAATAGAAATTCTATAAGATTAACTATTAGGAATTTAAGAAATAACTTAGAATCAAAGATAGCTTCAATATAAGTTTGAGAATTAAGTTATAGAAAATTAAAATTAAATTCTATTTCTTGAGACTTAAAAAATTAACATGACATAAGAAGAGCAAAACTTATAAAATTAGAAATAGGAACTGATAAACTAAATAAACAGCATTGATGCTCAAATAAATTCTAATTTGCTCCCTCTTAAAAAATAATATTAAGAATAAATATAGAACTTAAAAGCATAAATTAGCTAGGTTTAGAAAAATTCTCAAAACTAAATCTAAAATTAAAACTAAATATATCAAACAAAAAAATCTAATAACATCTAAAAAATAAACGAAACTTAGGAAGCAGTTTAAAGTATGCTTAATGGAACTGTTGATTAGAACAACCTTCTTTAGAGACTTAACGTAACTAGTCCTCAGAAATTTATTTAATAGACTTTTGAAGATTCAAAGATAAGAACATTTGAATAAATTGATATATCAAAAGATGAATTCAATGATTTGAAAATTCTTGTTAACTCATCAAGTAGCAATTTAGTGTAAGAAACTTCTTAAGAGGCACATGAAGCCAAATCTTCACTATAAAGAATTAACAATCTATAAAGTACAAAACAAACTACTAGCTAGAAAGGACATAATTTATATGATTTTACCTTCTTTTAATAATCAATGAATGAATTTTCCTAATAAATAGATAGCATTAAAGACTCTTTCAATTAGTTTTAGATTTTAATTTCAGATACTTTAAAATAGTCTATACAGTAATTTAATGACAGTTTCTATTCTAATAACTGGACTTAAATTCTTAACTAAGTAATAGAAGATTTAAGAGTCATGGAATAGATTTACAAAATGAATATTACAGAAATACAAAATGAATTTTTGTAATATGTTTAGTAAATCTAGCTAGAAACAATTGAAAATATCAAAGCAACTCTCTAGGAAATGTCTTTGACTCAAGTGATAAATGATTTTTATTGCTCGTTCTAAGATAATACTTTGAAATAGTTGACAGAATTTTTAAATATGAAGAATCAAATAATTGACTCTTTATTTAACTCACTTGTTTCAGTATAAGTAAATCTTTATACTAGATCCAATAATGATTAAACTCCACCAATAGAAATTCCTACTCCTATAGGTATAGTAATAATTTATATAAATGTATATTGGTAAATTGATGTTTTTTATAGAGTAAGTGTTAATCGTTAAGGAATTGAAACTGAACTTAATCCAAGTAGTTATGTTTAATGTAGCGCTCTGGGTGGACTTAATTATTATGTAGTGGAGGTTGGAGCTGGAATTTCTCTAAACACTAATGCTGCTCTTCCGATTGATTTCGGATTTAATCTAGAAGCCTCTCAATTTTATGGAAAATGCTAATTAATTTATTCATTAAGTTATCAAACAGGAGTTTATATTAGATATTTAACAGTAAGTTGGAGTTGAAGTTGTTGGGGAACTTGGAGGTTTGAAATTTGTGTTCCTATTCCTTATTACTCTTGGACTTCTCCAGAATATATAGTTTCAACAAACTAGAATCTTGGACAAAGAGCAATCCTAATATACTATGAAGAGTTTGACTTTTGAACTAATATAAAATATTATTCATCTAATTAAGCTAATACTTCTTATATTTTTCCTTTATTGCTTTTAACTATCCATTAACTTACTTTTAGAGTAGCTCTTTTTAATAAAGAAAGCTAATACATTTTTATAAAGGTTCTATATATTCAAATAAATAGATACATTTATAGCCAAGAAAAAATATCTAAATTTTTAGATATATAAGTTAGATTTAGATCTTTAAACTCTTGATAAATTAATTGATATAGTAAGCAAAAATAAATATGGTTATGTAAAAAATTACATTTCTGGCAAGATAAAGCAACTAAGTACTTTTTATTTTAAAATTAAATATACTCACTATAAAAATACATTTGATTTAAGTTAATAAATAAGCATAGCTAATGTTTTCATACTCAATTAATTAGTAAATTATACAAATAATTAAAGATTATATTTAAGTTACTTTTATTTCTTAGACTGGGTTTAGTTTAATATATTTTTAAACTTTTCGAGTTAAAATAAAAAAGTGATGTAAATAAATTATTTATATGAAATTCATTTTTTTTGCTTATTTTTACATATCAAATATCTAAAATATAACTAAACATTTTATTATTGTTATCAAATTAAAATTTAATAAATTTTTACTTTCTTTGGAGTTTCAACAACCTCCAGGTATTCATTTTTTATTAAGGTTGAATTCTTAAACCATTTTATATGAGAATGGTTACCATTCCCATTTAATCAGGCAAAGATTTATTCCATATCTAACTTTTTTTGTAGCAAGTTTTTCTAATCTTCTTGTTACTTAAGTCTTTCGAATTCTATTTAACTAATTAATTGATTATCATGATGCCAATCTTTTTTCCTTTAGTAATAATTGAAACTTCTTCTATTTAGTTGGTTTAGGTAAACTAAGACTTTTCTTCTGCTAACACTTTACTTTGGACAAGTTACTTCCATTATTAAATAGTTTCTAAGGATAGTTTGCTCAAAATATGTTATCAATTCTCTTATTCTATTCGAAAAAAGAATAAATTATCTCATACTGCTTGCCTAGATTTTTCCTAAAAATTGATTTTCCAGTTCTTTTTTTAAAATCCTTCATAGTTTTATTATAATTGATTGCTTTGATACAATGCTGAGGCAGGTAATTATTTCTTTCCTCTTCTAATTTGTCTTATCTTCTAGCATTTCTTTGCTATTTTTTAGATATTTTGCTGTTCTTTATTTTGCTTATTTTAAACTAAAATGCTTATAAAAATAAGTAATATATTTGAAATGCTCTTTATGATATATAAGGATGATAGTAGATACATGTTAGCTAATTAAATAAATTAGAGCAAAAGATTAATTTTATAATTACTAACAAACTAGACTTCTGATTCTAAATATCTAGTTAAGCTAATAAGCACTTTATAATATAACTGATATTTCCTAAGTAAATTATCTAAATCATTCATTCTCAATTTTACTATTTTTAAGCACTAAATTTAAATAATTGGCAACATCAAAGAAAGAGGATACAAATAAAGAAAGTTACTATATGATATTAAGATTAGTAGCATTGATAAAAGAAGTAAAATAAACCAAAAAAGGGATATACCAATAATAAGTCTAGATTATGAAATAATTAGGTTAAATCTTATTGTATCAGCATATTTTAAAGCTTCTAGTTATCAGGGAAAATACATTTATAAAATAATAATATCCTACAAATATTGATGAGCACAGTTAAGATTAAGCCCTATTATATTTAGATATAAAATATCTATTCATCTATCTCTCTAATTATTCGTGAGATAAAATTAGGAAATGATATAAATAACTCAGGAGATGTTATAAGATAAGGAATTAAATGGAACTAATTTAAGAGATAATATTTCAAAGTCATAACTTAAGATTGCTTCTCATAATTACTTAATAAAGTTATTAGTTAATAGATGAAGTCTTTATTCTAATCCTATAACCTATAACCAATAGGAATATACTATTCAAATACTATGATAGAAAATGCTTCTAACATTTCATCAATCAAACATTCAATTTCGTTAATTTAATAATGAGATTCCTAAGTCAAGTAAGTTTTGCTAGAAGGTTTTAATTATATTATAATAAGCAATAAAAATAGCTAGATCTTTAAGATATAATACAATAACATGAGCTATATCCTATAGCCTGCTTATTGATAATTGTACCACATGAAATATAAAACCTTGAATATGAAAGGAGTAGCAGATAATTATATATAAGTTGAAAGATTAATAATGAATGTATCTAATATTAATAGGCTTAAGAAAATGTATTTAAATTAATAATAGTTGAGGAAACTCTAATTTACTAATAAAATAATACTACTAATTTAAGTTATATCAAAAAAGATTATACTTTTACTCAAATCCTGAGATTAGTCATTTAAGATTAAGCTTCTATAAACTTAAAATTTACCAATATAACCATTAATAAAGCTAAATTTATAAAGAAGTAAAATTTATAAATGGCATTCAATAGATATCTTCTTCTAATGAACTACAAAAAGAATTAAATTTTGCTTAAATAATTGAAGTAGTTAAGTAATTTTCTGATGCATGAGATTGAAAAAGTTAAAAGTAGATTATTTTAGGATTTTTAAGAAATTGAAGTATAAAACTTTTTAATAAATGAATCTTACTTTTTAAATAAAAGTATATTTCTCATATTTACAGGCAACTACTAATAAACTTCATTTTTCCTTTAATAAAGAAGCAGATCTAGATAAAGTTGATATAAATAAAGTTAATTATAGATCTATTATTAAACATATAGCAATGGATATTACATCTAAGCTTATTTTAATGCATATAAAAGGAAATTTATTATTTTTTAGATTATTACTCTTCAAATAATTGGGAAGCATCTTAATAAATAACTTTAATAAGCAAATTTATACTTCAACTGAGGAAGGATTTATATTATTCTAAAACATTTCCTTCTACTTGTTTCTACTCCTTCATATTTGAGCCATCTTTTAGTTTTATTACCATATCAAGTTCCTTATCTGTAGAACCTTTCAATACATAGCAATACTAAAATAGTTACCAAAACTTCTATTTAGTTTGAGGATTTTAACAAATAATTGTTTCTTATTTTATCTTTAAAATCTAAGGCTGCTAGTCTGATAAATCCCAGAAGCCTGAAGATTTTTAAAGAAGATCTATATCCATATGTGAATAAGCTTTGCTCTTCTCAGGAATATTTAAGACTTAACCATAAGAATTGCATTATTACTAACTTTGCCATATCTGTGAACTGGGGCTGCTTTAACATAAATTCTGGTATAAACAATAATTTTATTATAATAATGACTATTATTAACTGAAACTCTCTAGTTATTAGTAATTTTAATATGGTAGACATTGTTATATTCTTTAGTTTGGCGATAACATACATTAGATGCTCTCACTTTAAAAAACAGGAGAGTTTTATTTATTCTAATTTTACTTTAAATACTTTAAGCGCTTTAGTTTCATTATCTTGATTTCTTTGGTATTTAGTCCGGAATCGAATTCGCCATACTTAACTTTAGCACATTTAGATTTACTAAGGAGGAAAGTATAAATTTCTTTTAAAATATTGCTAATAATCCTTTGGTTTTTAAATAGGAACTCTAATAAACTGCATTTCTCCCTATGTAGGATTGGGATTTATTAATTTTCCAATAAATGAAGTTAAAGTAGATAGAACTTAGTATTTCAATGATAGAGATATAATCTGCTACTTGTTCTTTTAAGTATTCTTTTCTAGTTCTCTTATCTAATATTTGGCTATTAATTTATGCAAAGTATCTTCTTATTAACTATTATTTAAGTCAATGTTCACACAGTGAGTATACTTTTGAGCCTTTATTTGTTCTTGCAATTTATTTTTATTTCTGCTTATTATTATTAGTTTTCATCTAAAAAGAAGAACTAATAAGTTAGTTCATCATTATAAAAATAAGTTCCCTTTTATGGAACTCTCTCTGCTTTTAATCCTCCCCAATCTATATTCTCAAATGTAAGAGCAGGTTGAGCTGCCTTCTTTAAACTTTCTATTACCTTAAGTTGAATATTTTCTCCATCTTTAATAAAATAAGCTTTTCCTCTGCCAGCTTAAGCACTTTCATTTATTAACTAAGTTGATACTCCTTCTCCTATTCCAAACGAATGTAGTCTACATTCTTCTCTATGCTACTCTATTTTACTTACTACTTGTTAAGGATTACTTACATCTCCATCAGTAAGTAAGAAAATAGTTCTAGGGAAATTAGGATCTGAAGGTTATTAAAATATCTTATTTAAAGGTTCTAATATTTCAGTTGCTCCCATATCAGCTTTGAAACTTGATAGTTGCTAAACAGCTTAATTTAAAGATTATTCATTATATAAAGTAGATTAAGAAAACATTAGATTCAAATTGCTTCCAAAACTCACTATATTAAATTTACAACCTTCAGGAAGAGATTTTAAGAACAAAATAGCTGCTTATTTAGCCATCTCAATCCTTGTACCACTCATAGATCCACTTCTATCTAGAACGAATATAAACTCTCCTGTTCCATCTGAAGTTTAACTTAGTTATGGAATAAAAGAAATAAATCCTGCTATTTAATTATCTTTGCTCTTATGAAGTAAATATCTAGGAACAAACTGATCCTTAGTTTAAAACTTAAGAACGAAATCTTAGTCAGGTTCATACATTTATTAAGGATCTAAAGTTATTTTCCAATGATAAGGAGATTTCTATTAAGTGTTTATTTTATGATGAAGACTATCTGCTGATATGATTTACTTCTACTTGCTTTAAATATCACACTCTACATTTATCTTATAAGTAACTTTATTTACCATTTCTACTTGAGTGGACTAATTTACTTAACCAGCTTTCTTCATATCGTATTTAGGAGTGAAAGCACAAGGAATTAATAAAACTTAGTTTTATGCTTCAATGGCACAAACACCAATGTAAGTAATAATAACAGTAGCTTGTGAATCAGGTTATAAGTTACCTATATTGAGTATCATTCTATCTTATGAGTCATCTGTATCATAAGAAGCCATAAAAGCAGTATTAAGATATCGTATCTTCATATTTATTTTTTGCTTCTTCCTTTTCTTCTATCACTGCATCAATCAAGCCTTTTTCAGTTTACACTTATAAACTTGCCACTGAAGCATCATTACAAACAGGGAAGACATATTAAACTTCTATTGGATTAGCGAAGGTATTTTTATAGATTTGACGAATCTAGAGTTTTATAAAAGAGTCCTATATCAAGCAGTTCATTTATATTTCTTACAAAGGAACAGTTCTCTTTTAATCTCTAGCATTAAGGTCAAAAGGTAGCCTAGATTAAGTATTTGAACTAACTAGGTTTGATAAAATTAGCGTTTTATACTAATCTGATTAGAATAGATAGAAATAAATGTGTTAGTTATGAATAAAAATGATAATATATATACATATTTAGTATAAGTTTTAAGATATAATGATGATAAACTAAGTTACAATCATATTATATTGTAGCAGCATTTTTATTATTCATTATTTTATAACTATTTATACCAGTATTCTCTAATAAGATTCTTTAGGCTATTTCAACTTGCTCTTTAAATCTAATGTACACTAAATATTAATTACATTAATTATGTATTTAAATATACAAATTTGGATAAACTCACTTAGAACAATACCACATTATAAAGTTACATAATGGAAAGGAGTAGCATATTAGGTATCTAATGGTGTAAGTATTACTATAAAGGCATAGACATAAAAGGATTAAAATCTCTATTTGCTTTATCAATCTACTAATCTCAGAAAATATCCTATCTATATTAACTCCATGCTATGATACTTTTATTATATAATTTTGATGTTTTTAGATAATTAATCATAATAAACTATTAATAATTGCAGTATTATTTAAAGATAGTTCCATAAGATCATAGTTGATTAAAGCAATACAACTTAATTATTTAATTATATTAACTAATATCTAAGTCTTCATTAAATTATTGCTATATTGCTCTAAGCTGTCATATTTATTCTTAGAATGTTCATTAATTATCTATATTCAAGTTATAATAAACCAATATAAGGAAAGATAAACATAGAGTCATTAATCTATTTCTAACTAACTCAATATGTGTCTACTACACCATTTATTATATGTCATTTTTAATATAAATACAGCTAATATTAACTATTATATTTATTTCCACTAAAATGCTTATAGTGCTTAAGATACTATTTAGTCATTCTCTAAAAATAAAATAATATCAATGTAGTTACGGAAGTTGATAATTATTTCTATATACGATGAGATAAGATAATAGAAGCAAGCTCAATAAAAAAATGTATCATAAGTTTCTAAAAGACACTCTATTCAAAATAAAAAATATAAGCTTTATTTAAGTCAACATTTTACTCTTTTATGCACTATTAAAAAAGCTTATAGGTTTGGTAAATTATAAATGTCCGAATAAAATTAAAGTTTTATGAATATTAATGTTATTAAGGATAAAATAAAGGAAGCGTTAATAGGCTAGAGTTTCGCGATAAAAGATTTAAGGTTTCTGTTCTAAATAATTTAATAATAAATTGAAAAATAATACTCTTATTATTTAATGAAAAATAAGGTTAAATATTTGGCTAAAATGATACCAAGGACTATTAAATAAAAAATTATATCTTTAAGAAGCTTTACTTGATAATCTACTCTTTAAAGCTTTTAATTTAAATAGAATCTTTTAAGTGAGCAGCTATAATTAGCCTTGTAAAAATCTTAAATAGAGCTTTGGATTTATTCTTTGAGATTAGATTTAAAATAAGGAAATATTTAAAGTAGTTAATAGACAAATAGAAAATAAGATTTAGTTAAGATTAAATTCACATAATTAAATTTAGCTTTACTAATATCTAATTTCATTTTAAGCTAATCTGTCTATAATTAGGTGCTTATTTGAAATAATCATTAGATAGATTATTTTTTAAATAATGTAGTAATCCTCTTTTTCATGATGGTTTCTAGGAGAAAAAGAAGAATAGATGTCTTAAATATCCTTAATCAAATAAAAAATTCTATAAATATACATTATTATATTTATCTTAAGATTATGCTGATTGGTCCTTAATTTTGATTATGAGTTCCTTAATTTATAAACGCTAAATTTAATATAAAACTTATTTATTTAAATTATAGCAATTTAGCTTAGACTTGCTTTATTAATTAAATAACATTCAGATTATTTTGGTATGGCTATATAATTTAAAAAAAGCCTAAATGTATATAATATTTAGGTATATTTGATTTAAGCTTTATCTTTTTATTTATAAGGTCGAGCATCTTACTATTATTGCTAAAGCAATAGCTAGCATTAATATATGCTTAGTCATATGCTGAAGGCTTTTTAGTAATCTATTTTATTTTTTAAGTGCGCTACAGTACTAGTAATTTGATTTGGGTTTTTATATTAATGCTTATATTTCATAATTTGATATTAGCATTGCTCATTTTACCTATATAAGCTAAATATCATAGACATTTATAAAATTAATAATTCTCTAGTTTTAATTATCACTCTAATATCAATTAATTAAACCAAAAGAAAAGCGCTATTTCAAAAATGATAGCTATAG
This sequence comes from Loxodes magnus, assembly GCA_946699065.1. NCBI lineage: Eukaryota > Ciliophora > Karyorelictea > Loxodida > Loxodidae > Loxodes > Loxodes magnus. The sequence continues at coordinate 61,232 of CAMPDV010000357.1, read as the reverse complement.
ATATAGCAACTAATTAAGCTATACAGAAGAAATAATTAAAATTGCTTACTTTAGTTCAGTCATTAAGTAGAAAACTTTATATTCAAAATACAACACTAAAGATGCTTAAAATGCTTTGTTGATTCTTAGCTTCATTTAATGCTAATTAAACTTTAATAATATTAGAAGCTTTAGGAACTTTAAATAAAAGCATGAAAAAGTAAATATTGCTATATTAAATCTTTGATGAGCGTTAAGTAAGTATTTCTTAAAGTCCTAAATAAAAGGATATTTAATAGCTATATTCAAATGTCTAAAATATTAAAAGAGAAGGAAATAAAAGATATAAATAAACTATTTACGAAGAACTAATTATTATAATTGTGTAAATTTGTTTATTTTAAAGTATCTTATAATTAACTCTTATAAAAACATAATAATCTAGAGAAAGGAAAAAAATAATAAATATTTGCAATTTTGTCTGCACTTCTAATATTTAATGAGTTAATATAACTACTAAGGTTATTAATTAGGGTTGATAATAAAGGTTTATACCAAATTAAATTTAATTCATTTAACGTATTTATACTTTAATCCTTTTTATGCATAAACTGCATTTAATTTTCTTTGCTTATTAATTAGGAATTAAGAAAATAAAAAAGCCAAAATTGTTTGAAGTATAAATCTAAAATTTATAAGTTAAATCTAAAGAAGCTTTTCTCTTTGATCATTAATTAACTAGATAATTTATTTAATAAGGACAGAAATAAATTAGAAAGAAGATAAAATACAAAGCACTATATCAGTTGCTATCTAAAGGAATTTTCTTAGTTGTTTCTATAACTGCAAATAAATGTAAATTTTATTTTTCTATTTTAAACAAAAATTTTATTCAAATATATAAAGGAAGAATTTCAGTGTAGGTTGAAAGTGGAACTTAGAAAGAAGAAACAAAAATTTTAGTTAACGAAAAATAATAAAATTAAACTGATGAATTGCATACAATACTTGATAATTGGAGTAAGAGCTAATAGAATGTAGCATAAATATATTTATATTTTATCTTCTTATTATTTAATAAGATTTAATTGAATATAAGGAATATTTTAATTTTAAACTAAAAGATCTTCGTTTATCTATTTTACAATTTCTTTACAATTCATTGCAGTGAAAGGTTTCAAGAAAAATTGCTAAGCTCCTGCATTTATCGCATTTTACTTCTCTTTTAAATCACCTGATACCATTATTATTTTAACATTATTGTGCTAGCTACTATCTAACTTCTCTTCGAATGCTCTAATGAATTTTATTAATTTATTTCCGTTTTCATCTCCAAGTTAATAGTCTGTAACTACGAGATTGATATTTTCGTAATTTTATCTGTATATACTTAAAGCTGTTTCATAGTTTTCTGCTGTTAGTATGCTAACTTGAATTTCCATTTTTTAGGCTTACTCGATAAAAAGTTCTTTAGTAACATTTAGAATAAAATAATTATCGTCTACTAATAAAATCTAAACTGTCTTATTCTTTGTCTTTTACATTCTTTCCATGTTCTGCCTTTTATTTTCTATTTCTTATAAAATTCCAATAATATGTTCTTCTTAAAAATTTCTATATAAAAATTGAATTTCATTTGGAAAATAGGATTTTCTCTCTTCGTATTTTTAAGAGTTTTCTACTAAAAGATATTTAGCTGCAATATTTTATATCGAGTGGCTACTTTCATACAATGATACGATCCTAGCGAAATTTACTGCTCCGGTATGTTTTGCTTCGTTGTCAATTAGTATTAGACTTAAACCTTTTTGAACATAGTTCTAGTAAATCGAAAATGCCTTTTTAATATCTTCTGTATACTCTACTTTGCAGCCTAAGTGCTGTAAGAGTTAGTATTAGTTTTATATATTATAGCCTAAAATAAGTATTTTTATGTTGCTAAAATCATATTCTTCAGTAACAACTTTATAGGTCGGAATTTAAAGCGGAACTGTAACTTTAAATGTAGAACCTTTTTCATTTTCACTTTCTAAATCTATTTTGCCTCTCATTGTCTCTACTATCTTTTTGCTTATTCATAAGCCTAGCCCAGTCCCTCCATATTCTTTTTAAATTTTACTGTTAGCCTGCTTAAAGGGTTAGAATAATTTCTTTTGAAATTGTGAATCTATTCCTGAGACCTGTATCTCTTACTGTTATAACTAAGTCTCCTTCAGTCTCTTGACCTATCTCATATAGCACTTCTTCTGATATCTTTTAGTTTTTTTTCCTCTTTGGTGTTGAAAATAATTTCGGAGATGATTATTTTTGCTATCCTGCTTATTTGCTACAAATGTTTGGAGACTCGAATATTTAAATTTCTTAAGAAACATTTTAGATTTCATTTAAGTTTTCCCTTTCTAAATTCTCGACAAAATGCAGGTTACTCTAAATACCAGTTAAAGAAAGAGTCTCTAAGGCCTCTCCAAAGTAGTTGAGAGTTTTACTTAATTGCTAGCTTTACTAAATGAATTAAGATTTACTAGAAGCTTCTGAAAGTTGAGCTTATTCCTAAATGGTCAGTTATTTTTAAGATTTTCTTTGTAAAGGTACGAAAGGTAGATTCATTTGCTTACCTGATTTTAAGATTGCCTTTGATCTTTTAGGCAGAATTTCATAGCTTTAGTTAGTACATAAATCTCCAGTAGATTTAATTTGGTTGCTATTATTAATAGATTCTGATTATGAGTCTATTTCATCTTATATGTCTAAGTTGATAAAACTCTTCTTGATAAAATTAAAGAAAACAGGACTAGCAAATATCTAGTTGAAGTCATCTTCTCTTATGATTTAATTACTCTGATTATTAGAAGAAGAAGTATGGTTATTTTATTCATTTTTATTGCTATATTCATTAAGCTCTATTTAAAATTAATCAGCATATATTCTTTCGACACATGAATCTTCATAATTGTGATCTCCTTCTTTAAATTTAGGCACCCAATCTAGATTTACGCTTACTTTACCCTTGCTGGTAAATTTGATAGCATTCCCTACTAAGTTCATTAGGACTGAAATGATTCTAGCCTAGTCTATTAGTAAAATTTTAGGAACTCTTGGATTAGTTTTCATCTAAAGCAAAAGTCCCTTTTTAGTAGCATTTTACTCGTTTGTTTTCATAATTCTAAGAGCAGATTTTCTAATCTCTATTGGTTCTAAGTTTAACTCAAAATTGCCAGAGTCGATTTTAAAGGAGTCTAGCAAATTATTAACCATGAGCTATAAAACGTATCCTTAATTTTGAGCAATACGTAAGTAGAAAACCTTATTAGGAGGAATTTCCTTTACTTCAGACTAAATTAAGTCTAAACTCCCAAGAACTGTATTAAGAGGATTTCTCAATTCATGCACCAAAGCAGATACAAATTAATCCTTCTACTGCAGTTTATCAAGGCAACAAATATCTTATTTCTACTCTCTTTCCGTTTATTTAAATGTTTCATTCTGATGTATCAAACTTTCATACTTGCTCTAGTAATAAAGTAGTAATAAGCTCAACATCAGCAGCTATATTTGTATACTTTAAACATAGTCGGATTATTTTTGCTTGTAGTGGGATAAATCTGAATTAACTGATAGAGTGCTCAAGTTTTGCTTTACTCAGATTATATGGAAAAAGTAAATAAGCAGGCTAACAGTTTAAGATATGTATAGATTTTTAGATGTGTTTAAAACTCCGGGATAGAAGCTAATCGCACATGAGCATATGAAAATATACTAGCTAGGATAAGTCAAAGCAAGCGATACACATATAAAGCTGATAGCAGTAAATAAAATCTCTCTTCTAATTTTAAATTTATTATGGACTTTAACTGCTAAAATGAAAAACGCGTAAACCATACAATTATACAAAACGGAATCTAGCTTCTGACTTGGTGGGATTTCCTCTTGATTCATAAAAACAATCTTCACAAGAATAAAAAATGACATTATCTTAAGATAGTTTTCAGGGTCCCTGCTCCTAGGTTTCCTTTCGCTAGCATCAGATTATTACTCATAAAACAGAAACTTGTAAAATATTGTTCTTAAAGCCATAATAAACTATTTAAAAGTATAATAAACTTTATTTATATATTTTGAGCGTAATTTTTAAGATAAACGTCTAATTTCTAATTTACTTAATTTATTTGATCCTCTTTCCTTCAAGAAATTAAATCCACAAGATGGATCCATCTCACACTATTAAATCCTAATTTTATTTTTCAATTTATTTGTTCTAGCGAACTTCAAATCCCTTTTTACCTTCTTATTAATACTTTTATACCATATGCAAACAATTTGGTTCTTCGAAAATGAAAATCCATTACCGTTTCATTCTATGATCAATTAGTTAAAATTTTTATTTATATAGATCTTTTGCTTAAATTTAGTGAGCACACTTTAATGAACATTGGAATGATATATATAAACAGGGATTTCCATATTGAATAAGTTTTATCCCTTCCCTATTTGAATACTTTAATCGTATAGATACTAAGACTTTTTCCTTATGATTCATACCTTTTTATTGTCTTTGTTTTAGTTCCTTTTAGTTCTCATTTGTTAAGTTATGTTTATAATACTGACAGAAAAAGTGCTTCTTCTTGTATTTTCTTATATCTTAGCAGCGAAAAAAATTTGTTAGTTGTTTAGCTCTTTTAATTTAGAGATTAATCCCTCTTTTTGTAGGTAGCTAAATACTGAGATAGCCCTAGATATTAATATAGTAAGATCAGATAAAAGATTTTAGACTGATATCGAATTAGCAGTCACACACATATCTTAAAATTTAGTTCTTTTAATTTAAAAAATTAAGGGAATAGAGACAAGAAGCAAGCTTGAGATCTAATTATCTTAAACTGAGAAGAATAAACTTCAGAATAGTAATTTAAGGATAATAAATTTGAAAGCTTTTAGCTAGATAAGTAGAATGATATTTTATATTAACCAACTAGATAAAAGGAGATCTTCCTTATAAAGGGAAAAGTCACTTTATTTATCTTAATGAGCTAATAAAAAGTTATTCTTGATATACAGCTTTAGAAAATGTATTATAACCATACATGGCTAAAGTTAATATCTACTAATAATAGCTAAGATGTAATCTTAAAAGTATCTAAGGATTTAACATGCCATGATAAAATAACTAAATGTAGCTTTTAAAACTGAGATTTAAATCCTTTTAGCTATAAAAATTTTAAAGAAGTAACTTAAAAGTTATACAGGGTAAATTAATGCTTAATACAATAAAGATAGATAAAATTGGGCAGATTTAATGAAATTAATGGCAACTAATCTTCTAGGTTCTTGCTATAGATTCTTATTTTATTACTGTATTTTTTATTACTATAATAGCAGCTTTCCAAAACTATCATAATAGCAATTTTTTAGAAATCATCTAAGAGAATAGACTGATTTTAGTTCAAAAGAAAGGATTTCCATCTTTTTAAGTTTAAATTAAAGAATAATTTTCGAAAAGAAATTTACACTTGAAGAAGCACTCTAAATATATAAGCTATAACCAAAAAGGTTTTTAGATCTAATTCTTTTATATTCTTTCTATACAATATATGAATAGTGAAACTATAAGTGTTCTATAATCGTATTCAACATTAAGCTACTCTATATATAGATAAACTTTAGAAATAAGTAATAGTCATACCAAATATTTCCTGACTTTATATTTTTAAACTTATTTCTCTCTTAATTATAGTTTACCTTCTTTCTTAATATATCCTCTAACACTCTCCATTGACTACTGATTACAAATTATTTTGATAAATGACTTGAATAATTAAAATTTTCCAGATCTTTATTTTTAAGCTAGCTTATAAAGTTAATTTTTCTATATCTAGAAGTATGATAAATTTCTAGGGAGATAATTTGAAAATGCTATTAAGTGTATTTAAGTGAAGTCCTTTAAGCAAATTCAGCTAATCATTTCATTATTATTATACCAGCCTTTTAGCTTAATATGACTTTTTCTTTTAAATCAACTTTTACAGCCCTTTTTTCCATTGAGATTGAAAATTAAATTTAGAAGGGGATTTTAATATTATGACTTCCGTTAAGCTGGACTTTATAATAGATTAATAAGGAAAGTGGCTTAATGTGAGTTTATTGATATTAAATAAATAGAGAAATTAATTGATTTAGGTTTCTTAACTAAATACTCCAATCTTCTTAAAATAAAAGCACTTTCAAAGATATTAGCTTATATTAACTGACTTTTATATATTAATTCAAACTTTCATTAGAAAACTTTTATTATCTTTAACTTCTTAAAGTGAAATGAGACTATTAATGTATTTCGCTTATTTATACAGATGTAAGTTTAAGAAAAGATGTATATTATGCTGATTCATCTTAGATTAAAAGTTAAAAGAAAAATTAAAATAATTTCTAGCTTTTATCATATACTTGTCATACTTAACAAATCTATCATATAAACTCTAATTCTTAAGCACTAGCTTTTGTAAAGCGATTGTTTATAAGTTTATTATCTTTAGATATTAAAGTTTTCTAGTTAATTCTTAAAGATATAAAACCTTTGTGTTAGCATCCCTATATAGTTTTATCACTATAAAAATAGACACTGTCTTAGTTATATGAAACTGCTAAATTATTCTATCAACTTCTTTTGCTTTTAAAATAAAAGAATATTAAAGCAAGATTAAGCAATCTTCATAATACTTAGTTTTAGAGTACTTATAATCTTTAATATCAGCTGCTTGAATATAACTTTATTATTCATAATACAGAGCAAGAATAGAGCTAGCAGAGTCCTTTTCTTCCTATTATCTAAACTAATACTTTATGTTGGTTGAAGATTTCTTATATTACTATTTAGTATGCTTGCAGTGATTATACTAGCTTACTCACGATATGAACTCCTTTGATTCTTTTCATCTTAATAAATCTAAACTAGATTATATAGGAAGTGTGAAGTATTATAATGATAGCTCATTTAAAATAATAGAGGGTATTTTATAAAATATACTGAATATGCATGCCATTACTTAGCTACTTAATTAAAGAAACTTATCTCATCACTTTTATATCTATTTTAAGCTTTAATTTCTTATAATATTATCAGCTTGGAATAAGAAATTACTAATGGTAGAAAGGAAAACCTACATATAGCTTTAGGAAAAAGCTTATAATATATGAAGGATAATAGTCTTTAGATTGCTTGATTTTACAATTAAAGCATTTATTTCTTCCAAAAATTATGCAAGATACTACTGCTTTAGACTCAATATCACTAAGATAAAAAGTGCTTAGTGAATCAACTATCATTATTATGATTAAAAGGTATTATATGAATATAGATATAGCTATACATATAATTTTCACCTAATAAATAAAATTTAGTAATTAAGATACTTATTTTCCCTTATTTTTTGACTTATAAAATGGAGAGCAAACAAAAAAGAAATTATAGGCTTATAAAAGGATTACCTACTATAAGTGAAATACCAAATGTGCTTAATTACGATGATTCTATTTACAATTAAATCAATAACCCCTTTACTTAGTCTTAAGCTACATATATTAAGAAGAACAATTGAACAAGTAATTGGTTTATGCCACTGAGCTAAATAAAGATTTAGAAATGTAGGAGATCCGTTTCTATAGAATATATACAGAAGATTATTACTAAAAAGGAAGAATCAGCATCTATCACTTCAAAATCGATTGTACCATCCAGTCCTAATACAACTTTAAAGAGGTTTATTGATTTTGCCTCTGTTTAGCCATAAAAAGATTAAAGCTAAAGTTAGAAAGAACTAAATGTCCTATAGGTTACGAAAAAAGAGAAAGAGAAAGTATCAATTTGATCTAAACTAGTTTAGAGATTAAAGATGAAGGGATTATAGTGTTTTCTATTCTTTTAATGTTCATTTGCTAGCTTTGGCTTACAAAATATCTAATAGAAACTAGAACTGACTAAAGAAAGATCCTAATTTTTAATTTTTAAATTAAGCATTCTAAGCAAAAATGATTACTTGTTTTTTTATATTTTCCCTTGTATTACTAAGGAAAGAAGTCTAACTAAATTTTTGGAATCTAATTATCATTTATTAATAGACTTTGAAAACAAGTTAGCATCATATAATTTTAATTAAGAGTGTAAAGTATTTACAATGTTACCTTCAATGAATATACTGGCTTAGATTAATATATCTAAATTTACAAGACTATCTTTATTATCTTAAATACACTTTAAACTGCTTAGTTCTATGCAGTTTATTTGAAAAATAAGTTATTAATATACTTTTCTTCCTTCTAAGTACGTGAAGAATTATACTTCTTTACCTTTCTTTAGCTCTCAGATTTGGCTAGTTTTCTATATAAGAACTTTGGATTTCCTTTGAGTATAAATTTTGCTCTACATTTATGATAAATATTTGGCTTAATCTAAATACAATAAAGCAGGATAGATACCAAATATTAGTTTAAGAATTACCTTGATAGCATGCTGCATTTATCTAATATCCTTATTACATAAATTAATTATTTAAATATGAGAAATAAAATAATCAAAAGCTTCATCTCTCTTTAAGTTAATATCTAATTTAGAGATCTAAGCAATTATTTATTATTTTAGACATAAAGACTTCCAACAATTTGATGGCTATCTTTATTAACTCCATTCCTCTTTTAACCGGACAAATTTTACAATTGTATACTTTATTAATAGTCTAAGCTTCAGTATTTTAAGAATTATCAAATATTAAGGTAAAATTAATGGCCACCAAGTAACTGATCTCCCAATATGCTTGCTCTCTTTATATTTAATTTCAATTATGCATTTTAAAGTCAAACTTATTGTAAGAATTATGTATTTAGCAGCTCTTAATATCACTCTCACTGTATTATTTAGAGTTAATTTCTTAAATATAACAAGGAATAACTATAAATAGTCAAGCAACGGCTATATTCAATTTTGTTGCTTATAGATATATTCTTCTTATAGCTTTATACGTTACTTAAGTAAATAAGATGAAATTATTATTGCTTAGTTAGGATTACTATGTGTTTTGGTTATAATAAGATTAATAAATAAATGGATTTAGAATTATGCTCTAGGGAGCTTTTATTATGAAATTAGATTCATAAATATGGTATCGATGGTATAATATAAACTCAAAGAGTTAGAATTTACTGTTTCTAAACTCGATGGAAGTACTGATATTTGCATTTTTGTTTATCCTAGCATTAAGATTTTCTTACTAAGTCTATCATATTTATCATAGAAGCATCGATCATACATTAGCTCTAAGAATATTAAAATATGGCTTATAATATAGTAAGCAGAAAGACTTATAAATAAAGCTGTTACTTGTTTCTTAAATCAAATTATAACTCAAACTGATTAAATATATCAAATGGGATTTAGGTTTAAGAATATTAAAAAGGCAAGGATAAAAAAGGAGGGCATTTATAGAATGGTTAAATATAAATTATTCAATTCTATTAATAAGATGGAATTAAAGCCTTTATTCTTAGTAGCTCTTTATTTTAATATGTTTACCTTTAAATCTTAGAAAGGCTAGTGATATACTCTAGTAATAATTAAGAGAATGAAGGAAATATAGTAAGGAGCTAGTTAGCTTTATCAAAGCCTTTTAAGACGGAAGAAATGAGAAAATTTTCTTTGAAACTAGTGATTTAGTTTTCAAATTTGTCAAGCTTAAGTCAACTAAAACTAGGTAGAAATTAAATAGAATAAATGACTTATACTAGTTCTTCTCCATCTAATATCGATTAAAGAATTAGAATCTATTTCTTTAGCTTTAGTTCTTGATATTAACATCATAATGAAAATTAAAGGCTAGTTTAAAATGTGGATTAAATAAGCTATATCCTAATAGAATACATAAACTCAACTTTAAAGCTTGATAATTTAAGAGAAACTAACTTGTGAGCGGGGAAGGCGAATAACTTATTAAGCTACAAGTAAAAATAAAATATAAAGGAGTACTAAATCCTATGCTATTAGTTTAAATCTTCTTTATAAAGACAAGAAATCAACTTTCTTCCTAATTCTCTATTCTAATCTAATTTATAAATCTACTAGATACTAATTATACCTTTCTTAAAACTATAAAAGATGATAACAAGTACATGAGTCTTAAAAACGAAGATTGAAATAGAGATTATAAAATAAGTTCCAAGTTGTCTAATAAATATCATAAGGAACAGACCTAAATTTGAATATTAGCTTAGCTATTTAAATTTTAATTAAAACCTTATACATCTATTTTAGCTATTGAAATATAAAGCTAAAGCTTAATTAAAAATCAAATTTAAGATTCCTTATTTCTTAGGTAAAAAGTGCCTAGATAAAAAGCCTACCTATAACTAATATAATAAATAGAAGATCTATAATTAAAATGTCTTTTAGGGTATCTAATTCATTTTTATTTCATTCTTTAATTAAAAAATTTAGATCTCTTATAGAAATTTAAAATCTTAGTCTCAGTCATCTTTCTCTATTTCTAAATTGTTATTAATTTTCATAAGGATAATAATAACAGCATTAGGTATAATACATAGGTATAAGTTATTTTTTAAATTATGATTTCAAGACTAAAAAGAAATTAATATATAAGGACATAATAGTAAGCTAATTATATGAATGCTTATTACTTAGAAGCAAACTAAATATTTTAATATAAAACTGCTTTAAATCTAAAAGGAATAACTTTATTTTAATATGTTGACTTAAAACTGATTAAATAATACTCTTACACCAAGAAATCATTTCGTTCATATTATTAAGATTTTCTAGGAAAAAGAAGTTAATATTTAATAGAAATAAAGAATATCCTTGAGTTCTAATCTTCGAGGAAAAAGTTAGTAAGTCAATAAGAAAAAACCAAGTTACATTTTACAGTTTATTTGATTTATAAATTTAAAAGGATTTAGTAAGATTAAAGCATTACAAAAATAAATCTCAACTAAAGTTTTAGAATTATATGGTATGATTTCTATGATATGCTTACTTTAATATAGCCAGCTTCAATATTATAATCCCTCAATTATAACTCAAATAAATAAAAGATGGTATTGCTATAGAATACTCAACATGGTATTAATATTTTGAGAAATAACTAAAGTAAAGCCTAAGTGTATTATATAGAAACTAAGTATCTTCTAATTCTTAATTATAGAATCTTATCCAATCTTTCCTAAAGAAAACCTAGATAATTGAAGTTAAGCTAAATAAAGTAAAAAATGAGTAAATAAATGATAAATCTTATGTTTTTATAAATAACTTTAGATTTATTAGTTTATTTACATTAAATAAGATATTCTAACTTAATCTAACTAAGTTTCCTCTCAAATATACAAATATAAGTTAAAACAATAACTCATCATAGATAGAATTAAGTGCATATAATCTTATAAAAGTCTTTGAAGGCATTATATGCTGTTGTAAAATATAAACGTATAATTATGCCTTTCTATTTGCTTTTTAGTTAAACGAAAGTTGCTAGTCTGCATAGTATTTTTATCATATTCATTTAAGGTTCTTTCTCATATATCAACTACCTATCTTTTATTTCTTTGTGATTTTAAGGATTGAATCTTAGTGATAATATATATTAAAATTATTGAGCAAGAGGACTTAATATAAATCTATAGCATATAGAGATGATTTATTTTAATAATAGAGTTAAAAAATAAGAAAATAAGATAGAATTACCTGAGTGAAATATCAAGCAAATAATTATAATTGGAAGCCAGTTTGGTATGTAAACTTGCGAATACAGAACAAATAGTATAATTTAGATATTTTAATGCTTAGCAATGAAAATCATTTGATTTATATTCAATAACTACATTTTTTTAAAGCTTATATTAAAAACGATTTAAGGATCCCTACAAATTAGTAAAGTTTACTTTAAAATATCTTATGCTATATACTATAGCCTTATATTGCTAACTTTATGAGTATGAGATTTTATATATTATGAGATTGATTATTATCCCTTAAAGTCTAAAGCTCATTTAAATTTAAGTTAACTACTCATTGCTTCAGGGTAAATTACTCTTTTTGGTATATTCAGCATGTATTTTTCCTTTAATATTTTACAGTGAGATTGAGTTATGAAGGTATCATAATTTAAGTAAATTTGTTAGATTAACATTTTAAAGATTAAATTAATAGATTTAGTTTTGAAACTTCAAAGATCAGTCTTCGTTTGGAGTTAGTATTATATTTTGTTTGCTTGAATAGTTTAAATAAATTATACCCTAAGGAGAAGTCCTAGATAACTGAGTAACAGGAATGCATATTTTCATCTGCTGTACTTCTTAGCATTTCTTATTTCACCTAGCTGTCACATGCTTTATATACTCTTCTGGTTATTAAATAGATGAATAAACTTATTAATTCGCATAAATTCTAGATGTTTGGTTAGCAAGACTAGAATCATTAGATAAAGCTCCCTGAACATCTAGATTAAATTAAACACCAGTGTTAATAGAGAAAGAATTAAGCTTACCTATTGCAATAAATTGGATTTAACCTTAAGGATCTAAATTAGTTTCTATACCTAAACGACTTGTGCTTACTTCAAAGGACACATTTATATTAAAACTAAAATTTGATTAAATAATTATGTTATCTATTAGAGTAGGAAGTATTAGAGTAGGTGAAATTTGTATGTTTTCATGTTTGCTATTTAGATTCACTTATACTGAATCAAAAGAACTATTAAAAGAGTTAATAGCTTCATTTTTCATTTTTTAAATGGCCATAAGTTGATTCATAGTATCTTTTTAGAAATGGGATGTAAAATTATTTATCACTTAAGTCAAAGATAATTCTTAGAAAATTTCTTGACTATTCTAATCTATTTCAAGAAACAATTTATTGACATATGTTTTTGTTTGATTCTAAGAATATGTAAAATTCATTTAATAAATCTACTCCACTGATTTAATTTCTTATAAAGTTGACTCAAGAACTGATTATATGGTAATAGGACTAGTTACATCTTAAAATTATTTCATAGGTAAATTTAGTGCTTCGGAAAAATAGCTTTCGAATATGCAAAAGGATTTATTTATATTGGCAAGTTCTTAAGAAAAATCATCAATGCTTTACTAAATAAAGCCTAAATCAAATGATATTCTTCCTTCTAAATTTTTGTTTAAATTCATTGTAGATGAACTATTGTTAAACTAAAGTATTTTGTTAGTTTTCGAAGCACTTAATGAAGTCTATTACGTGAAAGCGCTAGTTTCGCTTGAAATTAGATCTGTTAAATTCTTGAAAGTAACTTTTATTATCTCTAATTATTGTACTGTTTACTTTTTCGCTTCTTCGTTTAATTGCTAAATTAATTAGAGAGGATTTGTTATATTAAACTTCTAGTGGAACTAATTCTAATCAATTTTTCCATTAAGCACTTTTCTATTGTAAGTTAATATCTCATTTAGTTGTTAAATATATTTCTATTTCTTAATCTAGTAATTTGATTTAACTTTTGATATTTAGTTTAAAGCCTCTGTTTTAGTTTAAATTTAAAGAGTGATTAAATTCTGAATTTCTTTTTGCTTTTTTTTCTTTATTTATGGCAAGGTAAAATTAGTTTCAATGTCTATGTTGCTTATCTGAGATAGTAAATTCTTGATCTAGGCTTGTATTACTTATTTTTCAAAGGTGATATTAATTTTCTCTCCATTGGTAAAAAGAATATCTTATTATATTTCTACGGATTAATTTTCAAATCTAATTTGAAGTTGTCTTGAACTCTAGATACCTATCTAAGCTTATTACCACAAATTTTATAAATCTAGTATCGTTTGTTTTTTTTAATTCTTAATCTTAAGCTAGAAATAATTGATTGACTGCTTTATTTATTTCTCTGTACTTTGAATTAATAAGCTTTAATTTTATATGAATTAAGTCTAAAATTCTAACTAAAATTATTTTTATCTTTTTAATCGTTCATTCATCTCATTTGCAATCTCTTTTTTCAAGATATTTATATAATTTTCTGCTCTTATTTTGAGGCATATTTATTACATTAAATTAATAACCTGATTATCTAGAGTTAATAATTTATACAAGTACTTTTCTAGATTGTAGCTAAAATAAGTTTCTTCATCTTCAATTTTTGTTTGGATTAAATTAATATTATTTTTTATAATCTCTTCGTGGTATGTTATAGATGCTTATATATCTTAGTAAATATGTTTAAATTATTTACTTTTATCAAAGAATTTTTTTTTTTGCTTATTAACATCAAATGGAGATAAAAATTTCTTTTTATATTCTTCTAAATCAATTTCTTCTAAGTTTTTCTATACTTTCTATTTAACTTATTAAATTTATTAATTTAAATAGCTAGTTAAGATATTTTTCAAGTGGTAGTTTTATTAGATTTCTTATTATTGTTATATTAAATATTTTCCATTGCTTTCGTTTAAAAAACTATGAATCTAGTGCTTTATACCCTAGATTTAATCTTCAGCGGGAATTTTTGAGTTTTCTAGTGCGTCATTTAAAATTTAAATTAGCTATTATACTTCTGTTTCAAGTTTCTCTTTTTATTTCCTATTAACATAAGTTATATTTTCTATACCCTATAACTAATTCAGCACCTTTTATTATTCTTTGTACTTTTCTTATAATTTTTATTGATCTTATTTTACTTTTTTCTCTTCTATCCTTTATTTGAATAAGACTTCAAGCATACTTCTATAGTTTTATATTTTTTCTTCATATTAACTGTCTGCTTAAGTTAAATTTATGAAGTTTTAGTAATTCTAAAATTGACTATTTAATTCATTTTATATTATTACTTGATAGCTAGTTATCATTTACTTAAGATCCCAGAAAATAATTAAAATATTTTCCATAAATGTATCACTCTATTGTTCATCTTACTCTAGCTGCTTTACTTTTTTTTAGAGAACTTCTTTCTAGTCCCTTAATTATATTTTTTTATTTTCTATTTCACTTTGAATATACTCATTTATGTTTCTTATTTAACCTTCTAGTTCTTAAATGGTAATTTAAACTTTAGATTGCAAACTTTCTACATTAATTTACTACTCATAATCTATTTATTTAATCTCTTCCTCTAGTTGCTTTTATACATCCTCATGAAACTTACTCGCTTTAAATAAATTTTGCTTATATTTTTGTATTTCGTTATTGATGCTTTATTTATTCTACTCGAAAATCATCTTTACAGCATTAAAGTGAGAAATGATCTACTAACTTTTCTAATATACTGTCTCGTTTATCAACTTAATGTTATTTTGAGTGAAGTCTTAAGTAATATCTCTTATATCGTCTAATAGCTATTAATATAGTTCCTTTAAAGCTTAAATTTTCCTTATTTTTGGCACCATTTCAGCACCAAAATCTTTTTAAGTTAGTTCAATATAGAATAGATTTCCAAAATCTATTCCCACTTTAGCTTTCAATGAATCATATTTCAAGTATAGAGTATATTGCATATTTATACTTAAGCCAAATAAGTCAGCTATTTTCTATTTCTTATCTAGAAGAGTTTCTTTTTCTAAGATTCTCTATTAATAATTAGAAGTGCTGCTTTAATCTTCATCTTCTTCTAATACGATCTTATCTGCAAGTTATAATAAAGCCTATTATTCAATTTCATTGTATTATTTAGTTGCTTTGAATTCATAGTTTTTCTCAATATTCAAAGATATTATATAATTAGCTCCATTATCTTATCTCAAAACTTATAAAGATAATGTTGATTTTTCGTTAGTTCTTACTACATAACCAGTCTCTTTATCTACGTATTTAGTTCTATTTACATTTATATTGAAAATACTATTTTAAACAAGTGTTTCATTTTGAAGATTCTTTAATCTCGAAGTTTTGATAATTGATTAATATTCTTTATAAAGATCTTAAGATTCTTTAGAGCTTCTGTCATAATTTACACATCAGGTCTAATTATCTTAAATTATAGATTCGTCACATTCGGAACTATTACCAACTTAACTTTATCATCGAACGTTTCTTGGCTAAGAAAAACTTCCAGTAACTTATGCTTCTTTGAGCATATATCTTTTTACTGTTTATCTTA
Source organism: Loxodes magnus (assembly GCA_946699065.1). NCBI lineage: Eukaryota > Ciliophora > Karyorelictea > Loxodida > Loxodidae > Loxodes > Loxodes magnus. The sequence continues at coordinate 45,144 of CAMPDV010000357.1, read as the reverse complement.
CTTCATTCTTAAATAATTAATTAGTGCTGCTAGTGCATTTAAAGCTTATTATTTCATTACTATTAATATCTACTCTTACTTTTATTCATGGAGGATTTTCATTAGTCTCATTTAAATCTTTTATATTAAGATTAGTTGATGGCATGGCAAGAAAAAGTATCTAAGTTTCGTTCTTCTCTAATACAAGCAAATAAATATTAAGTGGAGAAGAGTAAGTGGCATTATCTTAATCAGTTCCATTTCTTATATAATTAGTTTAGCTTTAATTTTTAGTTTAGTTTAAATCAATTTCTTCCTAAAGCTATCTCCTTTTTTATTAGTTTAAGCTCTTAACGTTAAAGGTTGATTCAATTTGAACTACTCAACCTTTTTCAGGATTATTATATTTATCAAACTCTTAAGTAATTTACTAAAATAAATTGATAATAACAAATGATAAAAATAAAATCACTATAAACTTACAAATTATCCTCATTGGAAAATACGCAGGAGTCAAAGAACTGAGGATATTTTAAATCTAGATAGGGGTTTTATTATTTAAATCATGCATTTAATAAATATTAATAAAATTTCATGAGATTAAAAGGAATTAAATGTATGCTATAAAATTTAATCTAATCAGAATTCAAATTATCAGAAATTAATCACGAAAGTCAAAACATATTAAAAAATTTTTAATTACATTTTTTTTAATATTCTAGTAATAAATTACACTAGAATAAGAGAAAAAGGCATTTAAAAGAAAGACTATACTATAAAAACGTAAAAATTTATGAATTTGCTATATGCCCCTAGTTAAAAATGAAGTATACTTGACTGGTTATTAAAATTTTGTATTATAATTATTTATGAATCTATTTCTGACTATTTCCTAAGTTCTTTCGATCTTAATGAACAGACTTTATAATAAACAAAGAAATTAGCTTTATTTATTTTTTTAAATTATTATGAATATTCCTTTAATTTATAGCTCTCAATAGAGAAAAGTTTATTAAGTTATTTGTTTAATCAAATAAAATAAAAATTACACTTTAGATTTTTTATATTTTGAAATAGTTTAAATAAGATGCTTTTGAAGATATATTCAAGTATATCTCTTTCCTTTTGCTAAGCATAAGATTTATCTGCTAGTTAATGTTTGATTCATGCTCTCGATCCCCGTTTTGAAACTTTCAGATTCACTACTAAAAGATAGCCTTAAGTCTTCTATTAACAACTCAATATTTTAAAGCTATATCAATAAAGATCTCATCTAATGCTGTACTGATTTAATTTTATAGCTTTTGTTTCTCTTCTATTATCAACTAAACCTTTACTTTTCCTTTACCTCAATTTATTCTAATATTTACACTTAAAAATTTAATAAGCTACATACTTATTCTTACCTTTTACACATACGAACTGATATCCTCAGTTATTTTCTTAATTTAAAATGCTCTAAATTTGAGGCTTTGACTTGCTATAATTCTCATTGGTTTATCAAATTAAGCACATTAGATAGAGATATTAAAGCAATAACTTTACATCTCTTCCATATAAGCAAACTTGACCTTCTTTTGGTCTTCTTTATAATAATTTCGCAATTGCTTATAATGATTTGGTTCTAATAAGTTTATACCATTTAGACTGATTATTAGCAAGCATTTTAAAAATTCCAGTGTTTACACTTATTGTCATATTATCTGCTTCCACTTATCATTGTTTATTAGATATTGATTTCTGTTCATAATAATTTAGAGTTTGGAAGTTTAGAAAAAGCCTGAGAAGTATTATGTAATAAGCACTTATTTATGAGGAAAGTTATTAATCAGTTGCAAAAGGAAAGAATAGAAGTCTTAGTGATTCAAGGTATTTTGAATTTGGTACCTAAAAGTACTTAAGAAGTTAAAAATGCTAATAGTTAATTAATAAATATCAGACTTTTTTCATGCAAGTCATAACTGTAAATATGTATAATTGGATGAATATTCATACTATCTACACTAAATTCTTACATAATCTTGCTTATTAAATCATAAAATAGATGCATTCTAAAAGACATACATGCATATGATATATTATGATATGTTTAGACTAATTCTTACATATAATCCCCTTTGGAAAATATACTAGTTAAATATCCTTTAATCAGCTCTTTATCTTTAAGTAATTACAATTAATGGGTTAAATGTAGATCCTTTTCAACTTTTTTAAGATCAATATTTTAAACGAAAGAGCAAATCTTCTGCTGTTAGCTCTAAGGAAATTTAAAGATCTTTAAACTTAAGAATTTTAGAATCCTTATTAAGATACATTTTGATAAATCTTTATCTAATTTCAATGCTTTAATGTAAGATACTCTAGTGAAATTATTTGCCTATATCAAGTAAACTCTAACCGATAATACTGAAAAGCTATAAAATTACTTGTTAAGCATGAGATAAAATTAATTTATGTGAATGATATAATTCCTAAAAGCTGCCAAAGAGTCTAAATATATACTAGAAAGACTTAATGCTAAAAGCAAAGCTAAATGTAATAATCTAATCAGTAATAAAAAGAGTGGAAATAGCCCAGTATAAGAGAAGATACTTAAAATATAATATAATAAATAAGATAATTTTTTAATTACTTTCAGCTAAAAACGTATAAATGACCGAGACAATTTCCCAATCCAATAAAATGAAATAACATCCAAGATAAATCAGAAGTCTTTCGAGTCTTAATAAACTTAAAATATACACTTTTAGCAAGTGAAAGTTAGAACTTAAAATCAGAATGATGGAATTTCTAAAAATTATAACTTTAAGAGAGATTTATAAGATTATTTTTACAAGTATTCAAACTTTTATAGCAAAGGAATTGAATCAAATATTCAGAAATTTGCTTCAGCAATTTATCAAGTGTAGTGAAATTCCATTCTTCCTTGTGATTATCATTTAAGATTTTATGGACTTTGTTTAGGAGATAGAAAAAAGAAAAATACTTTCTTAGAACTCTCATTAGCGTAGAACAAAATAAAGCAATTCGAAGAGTGGATATTTATTGGTTATTTATGTAATATAAGTTATTGATAAAATCTACTATTTAAGTATCTGTTTAGACATAATATCAAAATTATTTTCCTTGTATATTTCTAAAAGTTATTAAAGCAAGCTTAGGACAAGAAATTTTGAGTATGTTGAAAGATTATTAACACTACTAGGAGTCAAAAGTTTTAAATTACATTTTGTAACTAGAAAAGTAAAATGAGTTATTATAACTATCATAAGGCTATCCAAATACTATATTATTCTTCTTTATTATTATCTTCTAATTCTTTTCGCTTCTTAAAAAAGAGTATTAACTAGCAATCATCTCATAATAAAGTCTCATAATTTAAAAGACAAGCCAGATAAAGTAGAAAATTAGAAATTTCGTACTTCAAATTATCAAGAATATCATTCATCGCATTTGGCTTTATAGATTTGAGATAGTAAGTGCTTGACAACTATACTGAAATTAAAAAAATAAAAATTCATACCTTGATACAGGAAGAATCTTGATAGATTCTAACTTTTATATTAAAAGTCTTTTTTATATATCTAAAAGTTTAAGTCTACCTCCCATCAAAAATAGTGTTTTAACTCTGTACAATAAGTATTTAATATGCATTAAGTGTGAAAGGAATAGAAAGCTACATAGTGATTTATGAAATTGCGCTTACCTGTTCCTCTAAAGAGTAAAACTTCTTTTTAGGATATTTTAAATAAGATACTGTATGCTTAATCTTATTTGATAGCTTAATACTCTAACTTAACTTAATCTAATTTATAGATGTTTCTTAGAAGATATTGGTGCCAGATTATTTATATCCTTTGTATTTTTAATTTGATTTATTTAACTTTTATGATTCATTCTTATGATGGTTATATAATTACTTCCTCTAAGGCTATTTATGCTTCTTATATATTAAGAAATTAAATACTTAATTAAATTTGGTTTAATTATGCTTTATTTATAATCTTGCTGCCAAAATGAATATTCATTTATTTAAGATTATTTGCCAAGATTATCCTTTCAATATATAGAAAATAGATATTATAATAACTTTTAATTTAGATTTAAACATAAGTGCTAAAGAGAAAACTTATATTAGTTATTTAATCTTTCCTTAAAAGAATCCTTTTCTGACCTAAAAAGAGTTTGCTATATATCAGGCTTAAGATATACTCAGTTGCTTATCCTTTATGAGTCTCATTTGTTCAGTTTATTTCTTAGGATCTGTAGACTATAACTTAAGCTTTAAAGTTAATTAGCAATTATTTAAACTTGCAATTGATTAACACTAGCAAAGGATAAAAAATGAAAAGAATCTTACGGAAGAAATTTGTACTGTTTAAGTTGAATGCAGCTAATTTTGCCTTTTGATTTAATGTTTAATGGTATATATCTAATTGAAAGCTTATAATAATAAATATTTTCTTTAGATCTAATATTTGTGAGTACTTTTAATTATCTAATTTAATTAGATGATAATATTCATAAAGGTTCAGTCACTTTTAAATAGAAACTTTAAGATTAAATACTCTTTATTGTTTTATTAGACAGAAAGAAGTTTTTATTAGGATGAATTATTAAACTTTAGATTTAGCAAACTAAAATACTTAGAATCTTAGTGTATAGTTTAAATAATTATTTATTAGTTTAAATTATCATATTTTAATTCTAATAAACAAGGACAAGGTGGGAGTCCAACCCACCACCTCTGGATCTGCAGTCCAATGCTCTACTACTGAGCTACTTGTCCCTTACTAAATCTAATAAATAATGGTTTAAAAATACATTTTCCTCCCTTCTTCACGAAGCAAAATTAAAAGTAATTTAGTATAAGACAACTAAACTTAATTATCTCATCTAACAATCTCTAATCCTTCTTAGACCTAAATAGGATAATATCTAGTTATAGTTATAAATAACCTTGATTGTACTTAATTGTTTTAATTCTTATTCTCTACTTTTATTAAACTATTATAAAGCTAAGTATTACAATCTAAATCATTTAGAACTTTTTACTTGGAAAGTAAGAAATTAAGAAGAAAGAAGGTTTATTAGGAAATAATTTAGTTTCATATCTTATTGCTCTGTTTGCTATTTATAGAAAATAGGGTTATATAAGTTAGGTCTCTTAATAGTTTTCTCGAATTCAAAGCTCAATTAATTTAAAAAAGTAAACATTTAATTGAAGAAATCACTATTTTTTAGCACATAAACTGCTTTAAGTTCTCAAGTAAAATGTTATGAGCATGAGTTTTTAAAGCTAGTATTAAACAGTAAACTACTTACATCTAGCTAGCCTAGTTATAACACTTAATTCTATTATATTAGTTAAATTCATTTAAACCAACCAATCTTTTTCCTTCTGTGGCTAATTTTATTACCCCTATAGAAATAATAAGCAGTTGAGTTACTATTTAAGCCTTTGCTAGTGCTAAAGAGAACTTTCTATGTTCTATCTGATATTATAATTAATAAATTTTAACTAGATTTAAAGTTGAATCATTATACTTCTAATTATGGTTTTAAGTAATTTCTACTTTTAAATTAGCCTGATACAATCTATCGGATTTAAAGCTAGAAATATTTCTTAGTTTATATTTACTTATCTTGCAGTTTAAGATTGCCTTAAGTTAGATGATTTTAGATTTATTTATAGAATGACTTACTTAGAATCTCATGTAGACATAAATTTCTATTGCTACTATGTTTATCAGACTTGATGATAAAAGCAGTTGCTAATTTATTTGCTAGTTAGTTAAATTACAATTGATTGCTTTTGATTTATTAGATGATAATTACCAAGCATTTAAGAGAAGCAGGTATCCTATGTTATTTATATATTTATTAAATATCCTTGGTTTTTATTTATTTCCTCCTGATCTACTTAGCCTTGATTCCTCTAATGATCTAACAAAAATGGTAGTTTTAGAAGCTCTAAGTTAGATAGCACTATAACTTGATAAAATATATGTGACTTATTTCTTTAATCTGCTTGATGAGACATCCATGTTTAATGATTGTGATGGGTAAAATACTTAGTAATCTGTAATATCTTAACTTATTATATTCTAATTGGTTTATCTTGCTTATATAAGTTCTATTATGATATCTAAATATAATCCTTTAATATTCTAGTTATTGACTGTAGATGAAGTAATTTAGATTGATAGCTTTTATAGATTTGATTAGAATAGATTCAGTCATTTAGTTTTAGTATTTTCAATTGTTTGGTATTTGTTATGATACCTTTCCAGTATCCAATCTGGTATTTCCTACACATTTACTAGCTTTATATTATTCTGCTTTCCATTTCTAAGCTTAAAGCTTTATACTCTAGGAACAGCAATAGGTTATTTCATCTATCAGCAGATTAAAATGAAAGGTAATCAGATCTTCTATTGAAAGATGAGTAAGATTAGAGTATCTTTACTATTCATATCTATTGTTTAAGATTTAAGGTTAAGTTAAGTTAAGCTAATTACTATTCCCTAAAACATCAATCCTATTATTTTATAAACGATACGCAGGTTGAGATTTTATTAGTTTATTACTATTAAATAAAATATACAAGCTTAGTCTAGCTAAGTTTCTTCTCAAATGTGCAAATATAAGTTAAAATTAGAACTAATCATAGATAGAATTAAATACATAAAATCTGATAAAAGTATTTCCTCTGAAGATATTATTATGTTGCTGTAAAATATATAACCAAAACTATGCCTACGATTTGTCTTTGGTTAAGCTGAAACCAATTGTTCTGAATATTCATTTAAGAAGTTTTCTCCATTATCAACTAGCTTTCTTTTATTTCTTCATGATCTTAAGGTTTAAATATTAGTGATGGCATTTTATAAAATTCTGAAGCAAGAGGACTTAATACAAAACTAAGTATATAGAGATGGTTTATTTGAATAAGAGAGAATGAGATACATAGTTAGTATTATTAGAAATAAATATACATTATTATGATTATAAATAGAAGGTACTTTTATTTCTTAACTTAGACAATAGAACATTAATTAATACATCTTGGTATGTAAAAAAGAAACTAAGAGTTTTATGTGGAGCAATTAAAATTTTTATTTAGCCTTATAGAAATTTAAAGTAGCCTGCAAATTAGTAAAGTTTATTTTAAAGTAATGTATATTATAATTTATAACCTTTAAACTTAACTTTAAGGCAGGAATTTTTCATATACTCTGAATTTAATTATACACCCCTATATTCTAAACCATTTAAATTAAAGTTTATAATTAAATACCTCAGGATAAATTACTCATCTTTGGGTATGATAATCAGGTAGATAGATCAATAAATTTATAGTAGTTTGATTAGGATATAAAAAGTATTATAATTGAGTATATATGATTGGCCAATATTCTAAAGACTAATTAGTTTATGAAGTTTATAAAAGTTCAAAAATCAATCTCTTTGCTAAAATCCAGCACTATTTTTTGTCCATTTGAATAGTCTAAAGAAATTGTGCTCTAAGAAGAAGACTAAGAAAAATTAGGAAAAGGAATACAGATTCTCTTCCTTCATATTTTCCAGCATCTCACCTTTCAATTAGCTGTCTCATTCTTTATATAAACTCCTGGCTATTCAATTAATGAATAAGCTTATTAACTTGCATGAACTCCAGAAGTTTTCTAAAAATGGCCAGAATCTATAGGTAAAGCTGACTAAGCATCTAGATTAACTCTAACACCAGTTTCTACTATAAAAGAATTAAAACATCCTTTTGCATTAAACTAAACTAAACCTTAAGAGTTTAACCCAACTTCTATTCCTTACTGACTAGCTTTTGCTCAAAGATTTACATTTATATCGAAATTTAAATCAGAGTAAACTACCCTGAAATCTATTGGAGTTTAAACTTATAAATTTGGCAAAAAATGTAAATTTTTGGGTTTATTATTAAGAGTTACTTATACTGAAGCAAAAGAACTAATAAAAGAATCAATCACTTCATCCTTTGCTTTTTCAAAATCTTTAAGCTTATTCATAGTATTTTCTTAAAAGAAAGATGTAAATTCATCTATAACTTAAGTCAAAGACATTTCTTCAAAAATTTCTTGACTACTCTAAACTATTTAGAGAGGTATTTACTAGGCAGAAGCTTCAATTTATTTCTGGATATCAGTAAAATTTATTTAATAAGTCTACTCCATTGGCAATAATTCTTATAATGCTTGCTATAAAACTTATTCTCAAGTATTAGATTTGATAGCCTCCGAAACTTGTTGCATAGATTAGTTTAATGTATCTGTAAAAAGATTTTTGAACTTTGAAAAGGATTATTTTATAGTAGAAAATAGATAAGTAAACTCTTCAATCGATTACTGAAAGAAGCTAAAGTCAAATAAATTATTTCCTTACCAACTTTTGGTTATTTTTTTCGTCTCTAGACCATTAATATTATATAATGATTTTAAAGTTTATGAAGCACTTTATGAAGTTTATAGATTGAAAGCTTAAGTTGAATTTAAAACGAGATCTTTATAACCCTTAAATAAATCTATAAATTTCTAGAATTAATCTACTATTTTTTTTAATCTTTTTTAAGTGTTTGCTAAATTAATTTTTATTGATTTGCTATATCAAACTTCTAGAAAAGTTAATTCTCATCTATGTTTCCATTAAGCATGTTGCTATAATAAGACTAAGTCTCATTTAGTTGCTAGCTAATTTTCTCGTATTAAGTCTAATAAGTAGAATTAGCCTTGGATATTTAGTATTTAACACTTGATTTAACTTAATATATTAGAGTCTTCAAATTTTGAATTCTTTTAAGTTCTTATTCCTTTATTTATGGCAAGGTAGTATTAGTTTAAATATCAATGAGAGTTAACTAAGTAAGCAAATCTTTGCTTTAAGTTTGCAAAATTTATTTTTCTGTGGTTGTATTAATTGATTTCGCATCAATAATAAGTATATTATTTAATGCTTCTATAAATTGGTTTTAAAATCTACGTTGAAATCGTTTTGAACTCTAAATATCTTCTTAAACTTACTATCATCAATCTTATAAAACTAATATTTATTGCTTTATTTAATCCTTAATCTTGGTTTAAAAATGTTTTACTGACTGTTGCATTTAATTTTCTTATCTTAAAATCCAGAAGTTTATGGTAGATAAATTTTGTATTTATAGTTCTAATAATGACTATCTGTAGCTTTTTACCAAGTCATCTTCCTCATTTCTAATCTCTTCAATCAAGTTATTTTTTAGATTTTCAACTTTGATTTTTTGGTATAATAATGATAAAACGTCGTTTATTAGATTATCTATATTTTATTATTTCTACTAGTACTAAAGAATACTATCATTCAATAGGGCCTTATAATCTTAAAGTTATCTCTAAATTTATTTTATACTATTTTTTATACTTTCTTCCCGTTAAGCTAAAGCTGCTTATAATTCTTAAAAAAGTAAATCAAATCATTTCTTTTTTTCCAACAATCTTTGAGTTTCATTATCAGTATTAAACGCAAGTAAGAATTTCTTTTTATAAGTTCCTTAATCAGTTTAGTCTTAGATTTTTTATGTTTCTTATTTAGCTTCCAAAAATGATGTATTTAAGTAGGAAGAATAATTATTTGCTAAGTGTTAGATTTAAAAAAATTTATTGTTATAATTGAGCTTAATATTTTCTATAGCTTTCGTTAAAAAAACTATGAATCTAGTATTTTATTTTCTAGGCAGAATCTTCGAAGATTTTGTTTTTGTTTTTTGTTTTATCGCTCTTAGGTTAAATTAGCTCTTAATCTTCTGATTCAAGTTGTTCTTTTTATTTTAAAGCTAAGTCATTATCATTTACTTTTTCCTTTTTCTATTTCAGCATTCTTTATAGTTGCTATTACGTTTCATCTAATTACTATGAACTTTAATTTTACTTTTCTTAGTCAAACATCTGTTTTTGTAAGTCTTCTAACATACTTATATAGTCTTATGTTTTATCTTCTTTCTGACTTTCAACTTAAGTTAGCTCTTAATTTATGGAGTTCTAATATCTCTAAATTTACCTGTTTATTTAATTTTGTATGACTATTTAATCATTTACTATCAACTAAAAACGATCTCTAGAGATCTTTTAGATATTCAACATAATTTTATCAGTTTGCAAAGTATAAAAAGCTAATGTTTTAGCCTTTTAATCCAAAACTTCTTTCTAGGTCTTTAATTCTACTGTTTTATTTTCTTCTTCCTTTTAAATTAATTCTCTTATTCTGCTTATTTATCCTTCATATCGTTAAATGGAAATTTAAGCTTAAGATCTCAAACTTTCTATATTATTTTATCATTCTTAAGCTAGTTTATTTAATTCATCTTTAAGTTTCTTTTATATATCTTCGAAAGGTTATTTCACTTAATTAAATTGTTATTTATATGCTTGAACTTTGTCCTTGATGTTTTATTTATTCTACTCGAAAATCATCTTTACAGCATTAAAGTGAGAAGAGATCTCCGAAATTTTCTAATACGCTGTCTCGTTTATTAATCTGATTTTATTTTAATTGAAGTCTTAAATTTTATCTCTTATATCATTTAAGTTATGCTATACTATTTCTTTTAAAGCTAAAATTTTCCTTATTTTTTGCACCATTTCAAAGCCAAAATCTTTTTAGCATAGTTCAATATAGAGAAGACTTCCAAATTCTATTCCTACATTAACTCTCATTAAATCATCCATCAAGTATAAAATATATTACATATTTAAACTATAGCCAAATGGGTCTGCTAGCTTTTATTTATAGTCAAGAAGAGTTATTTCCTCTATATTACTCACTTGATAATTAGAAGTACTGTTTTGAATTTCATCTTCTTCTTCTACTACAATCTCATCTGCAAGTGTTATTATTGCTATTAATTCTTCTTCATATTAATTTTTTGTTGTTTTGAATACACAATTTGTCTCAACGTTAAAAGATATTGTTTAATTAGCTCCATTATCTTAACTCAAAACTGAGAACGATAAAGTTTATTTATCGTTAGTACTTACTACATAGCCCGTTTCTTTATCAACATTTTTAGTTCTGCTTGCATTTAGATTGAATGCACTATTTTAAGCAAGTGTTTCATTTAGAAGATTCCTTAATTTTAGAGTTTAAATAATAGAGAAAGCTTCTTCATAAACTTCAAAAGACTCTTTAGAGCTTCTGTCATAATTTACACATCAGGTCTAATTATCTTAATTTATAGATTCATCACATTTAGAAGTACTATCAACTTAACTTTATCATCGAACGTTTCTTGGCTAAGAAAAACTTCCAGTAACTTATGCTTCTTTGAGCATATATCTTTTTACTGTTTATCTTACTTCATTCTTAAATAATTAATTAGTGCTGCTAGTGCATTTAAAGCTTATTATTTCATTACTATTAATATCTACTCTTACTTTTATTCATGGAGGATTTTCATTAGTCTCATTTAAATCTTTTATATTAAGATCAGTTGATGGCATGACAAGAAAAAGTATCTAAGTTTCGTTCTTCTCTAATACAAGCAAATAAATATTAAGTGGAGAAGAGTAAGTGGCATTATCTTAATCAGTTCCATTTCTTATATAATTAGTTTAGCTTTAATTTTTAGTTTAGTTTAAATCAATTTCTTCCTAAAGCTATCTCCTTTTTTATTAGTTTAAGCTTTTAATTAAAAATGTTACTTAAGTCTAAATAGCAAATCCTTTTTCTGGAATGTTATACTTATTTCTTGTTTGAGGCATTAAGTTAATGAGCAAAACAAATAAAGCTGACAGAAGAATAATAAACATAACAACTATTAAAATAATCCAAACATTTTACTTGCTTCAATCCTCATCTTTTTCTTTATTACTTATTTTCCTTTTTTTGATATCGCAATTTTTCATAATCTGCTAGTCCCATTTATTTAACTAGCTCTACTCTTATATAATTATCTTAGGAGTTTAGTCTTTTGTAGGAAATAAGGGTCACAGAGTGTTATTAGGCTAGATATAATGACAATTATTGAAATTATCCATAAAATTTAATTTTAGAATCAACTTAAATTAAGAAGAAATACGTTATAAAATTAGTTTTGGTTAGATTCCATATTATCAGATTTTAATTATATATCTTATATAAATTACAGATATTATAATGAAAACTTCCTTTAGATTTCAGATTCTATTTATCAAATTACGTAAGAAAAAGAGTAATTTTGTTTGAAGGCCTTTATATTAAAAGTGTTAATATTTTTATTTTTTTAAAGTTATTAGTTACTAGTGAACTATCATTGATGAGATATAAGTATTTTATATTATTACTGCTTGAATAATTGTTTCTCTGATGTAGTTATTATCTTTTTCGGTCTTTATAGATTTGAAATTTTTTAAGTTTAGATATAAATTTTAATTTGAAAACTCGTGCTATATTTTTCTCTCTTTTGAATAGATTTTGGCAAATTTAAGTCTGAATGGTTGAATATCATTTTAAACTAACTAGAACGACTTACATTTAATATCGTTTGATTTAAATAGTCCACTAAAGCAAGTTCAACCTTAAATTTTTAAATTATAGAATAAATTTTAGCCTTCTAAATGAAAGTCTATAAGTAGCTAATTTATTTTCTTTCTTTTATATGTAAAATTAATTTCAATCTTATAAAAATGAAAGAGTATTCTTTGAAGATTCAATTTAGTCTTTTAAAGAAAGTATAATAGCAGGTTATAAAATAAATATTTTAAACTAGCTTTCTAAGTTTAAAGGGCATTATGGGTATTTCTTAAATTTATGGCTCTCAGTATATAAAATTTTATCGAATTATGAGCTTAATCATATAAAATAAGAACTATGCTTTATGGTTTTTATTATAAAAGAAGTTTTAATGCTTATTGCTTTTAAAATGTATTCAAGTTTAATTTTTCTTCCCTCTGCTAAAAATAGACTTAATCTGCTATTTAGCATTCTTTACTTGTTTCTCAAATTTCTTTTTATATTTTTTAGATTCACTTTTTAAAGGTTGCCCTAAATCTTATATTCCCTACTCAAGTTTTCCTTTTTCTCTCAAAGCAGTATCGGTAAAATCAGTATTCTCTAATGTTTAACTTAATAAGCTTTATAGATTTTATTTCTCTTCTTCTATTTACTATTACATTTGCTTTCCTTTAACTTCAGCTTATTCAGTTACTATCTTCTATAAACTTTATAAACTGCTCATTTAGTTTTTACCTTATTAATCATACTGGCTGATATCTTCAGTTACTTGTTAATTTGGTAAAATCTAAACTTGAGGGTTGGACTTACTTTATTTCTCCTTAATTGGTCAATTTACGTACAATAGAACGACTAGCCCAAGGCAAACAATAATTACTAAGGTTTAACATCACTTTCTTGAAAGCAAGCTTGACTTTCCTTTATATGTCATTTTAGAATAGTTTTTCATATACTTCTAATCATTTCCTTCTTCATAACTTTACACCTGTTATACTGGATTTTGCACAGATGCATTGAAAATTGCAGAGTTGAAATTTAGTGTCTACATTCAAGGTATTTAATATATAATGATTTATCTAATTCCTCGTTTCTTCTTATATGTTATAATATTTCTAGACTTAATGATAATTAAAATCTAATCAGAATTAATATAATATCATAAGATTAAGTTTTGTAGATTAATTATTTAAGTTGATATGTAAGGTATTTTATGTCTTATTCAAATCTAAACCAAATTTAACATTTATTTTGGAATAGCACTATGAGGATAATCTTTAATCAGTAAGGGAGTAAAATCGATATAATAGGAGAAAACTAGTAAGTTTTAGTATAAACGAAGTATTTAATTTAGCTACTGAAAAGTATTAAAAGAAGTTAAAGGTATTGATGGTTAATTAATTAATTAATTTTAAACTAAAAGAGTTTTTGGACTGCAACTTCTTGCAGTTTAACGACCCCAACACTCCCTTCATGGGATAACGGGGATATCCTGTTGCTTTCGAAAAGCAGCTGCCAGGGAGCTCCATCGCTATGGGCAGCCAGGCTTCAAGCCCCTACCAGGAGTGGATAATCAAAAGGAAGGCGTTCCCTTGCAAAGGTTGACTTTGACCAGGGACTTTCTCAGCGACAGGAAAGGAACTTGTTCCTAGCCATAAAACCAGAAAGTATGATTCAGAAGGTCAATCTCAGCTCCCACCATCTTTTTAATTATTGATGGTTAATTAATATACTTGATTTTTAGTCTGTATAAGTATAACTGTATATATGCATAGCTGGATGAATATTCATATTATCATACTAAATTCTTACATAATCTAATTTAGTAAGTACATAAGTAAATGTACTCTAGTAGACATATACAGTTATATATAAAATACATACTACTATTTAGGCTACTTTAAGGAATATACTAATTAAATAGTAAACCAGCTAGTCCTTTATATTATGACAATAGAAGCAATGGATTTTATAAAGTCCTTTTCAAATTTGCTGCGTTCATATTAAAAGATAAAGCAAATTTTAAACTATTAGATCTAATGGAATTAAAAGATCTATAAACTTAAGAATTTTGCAATAAGAGATCATTATCAAAGCACATTTTGAGGAATTCTAGCCTAATTTAAAAGCTTTAATATAAGATATTCTTTGAGGAGGAGTTTAATTACATTATGTAAACTATAAGCGATAATGACAAAAAACAGTTTAATTTTGTTCAAAACATGAAGAAAAATTAATTATATGAACTATAATTAATTTCTAAAAGCTGCCAAAAAGCAAAAAGGCTAGCAGAGAGGCTTAATATTGCAAGTAAAATTAAGCAAACATATCTAAAAAGAGTGTAATAAACCCTGCACATGAGGAGAAATTGCAAGGGAAAATAAAAGTAGATCAAGAATAAGAGAATATATGAATTGGTCTCACCTTTAAAGATATAGGAACTAAGAAAAAAATCAAAATCCTAAAAAAAGAAAAAAAGCTTTAAATTGACTCTGAATTTTTTAGCATTTTTATAAAAATTACAACTTAGCAAGCGCAAGCTAGAATGAAGAACTGAAGAACTTAAAAAATAGAAATGATAGAATTTAAAAAATTAAAGATTTTGTAAGAGATTCTTAAGATTAATATTTAGAGTATTCAAACTCTAAAACATAATTAAAGCAAGTATACAGAAATTGATTTTCCATAATTCATCAGGCTTATGCGAATTTATTGAAAAACATATTAAAAATGCAAGTCATTATTTTCATTTAGTGCTCTATAATTTTTCGAGTAATTTATCAAGAAAAATTCTGGTTAAATCAAAGAAGTAAGATTCCTTTCGATTTACTTAAAACACCTAAAAATATATGGGACTATTTGAGGTAATTTGAAATCATGAATGTAATCTTCAGGATATATAATAAAATCTCATTAAAGAGATTAATCTCCATAATCAGTAGTTTTAAAAGGTAGTAGATGAAGAAGAGGAAACAATTTGCTTGTAACTCTTATTCAAGTATAATAATAGTCAAAAATGCTTATTGGAGGATACCAGTTGATTACTTATGAAAAATCAACTCTTTCTAGCTTTAACTCATAATTGAGTTATTATGTCATCATATAATAGAAAAATTCTTAAAGCTTGTATTTCCAAGAAATTATCTAATAAGCATAGCACTAGAAATTTCAAGTTTATAGGAGGTTATTAATGAAGACTTGGGATTAGAATTGCTGAATAAAATTTTGCAGCTAAAACTAAGCAAATGAGCTATTATAATTATCTGAAGATCATATATGAAACTTTTAATCATCTCAATATGCAAAATATTTGTCAAGCTAAATTGACTAATAAAACTGAGAAGTATGATATATATTATATAAGCAAGATTTAAAAATGTAGACTATTATTTTTTCTATTTAACTAAATTTAAAAATTTATACATTAAGCCATGAAATTTATAAAGGGTAAATCCATTATGCCAATTAATATTATAAAGAATATTAAATAAATCCATAAAAATATAATAATTAAGTTAAATGCACTCTCATTAGATTATCCAACTATCATTTTAAAGCTAGGATAACCAATTAAAATTCGTTTTTCTTCATAAGATGCAAAATTTATATTAATTTAAATCAATTTCGATATGAATCTAAAGGAATAAGTTATTAGATACATAAAACCTGCTTTTAGTTTATTCATCTGGTTATTGAGTAGTCTTAAGTAATAAATGTTTAATTAAATAAATTACAACCATAGGAGTTAAAATGCTTCTGATAGCTTCGATTACAATAAAGTATCAAATATTGAATTAAGCTGAAAGTCTTAGTTCTGAAACTAAGTTTACTAATAAAATTCTTTCTGCGAAAATCTTCTTTTACCTAATTAAATATTCCATTTACTATAAATTGTATTAAATATTTAGTGGGAAGTGAGCAGGAAATTAAATAGTGACTTTAATATTGCTCTTACCAGTTTCTCTAAAGAGGAATAGTTCTATTTTAGGATATTTTCCATATATATTTGAAAACAGATACTATATGTATAATCTAATTTGATAGGTAATACTCTGAAAATACAAACTTAATCTAATTCTAATTTATAGATTCTTCCTTGAAGATATTGCTACCAGATTATTTGCATCATTCTACTTTTCATTTGAATCATTTAACTTTTATGATTCATTCTTTTGAAGGTTATATAATTATTTCCTCTAAGGCTATTTATGCTTCTTATATATTAAGAAATTAAAACCTTTATTAAATTTGGTTTAGTTAATGCTTAGTTATAATCTTTAAGCCAAAATTAAAATTCATTTATTTAAGGATATTTGAAGGATTTACTTAGAATTTCCTCGCAATGGTATAAAAAAAGAACAGCAAGACTTTATTTAAGATTTAGAAGGAAAATTTATATTTAAGCATAAGCATTAAATTTAAGACTTTCATTAGTTAGCTAATCCATTTAATCTTTAAAAGATAATATTTTTATATCCTAAATAATAGTGTTAAATAGCAGAAGAAAGATATACTTAGTTGTTTATACTTAGGGTCTTCTTTAGTTTTCTTAGGATCTATTGTTTTTCTACTTTAGGCTATAATTTAAGGTATAAACATTATTTAACAATACTTTAATCTTACCTTGCAATTGAATTGAAATCGTAAGGAATATAAAACTGATTAAAGAATAACCTTTAGATGTCATATTCTAGTAAAATTGGGCTTTAATGATTATAGTCTTAAAGCCTTGCCATTTAATCATTATGCTATATATAATTGAAAATATTTTATTCAATATCCTCAATATTACTTTCTTTAGTCTGTATACTTATGAGTAAATTTAAGAGTATTGAGCACTTTCTTCTTGCAATTATATTTATTAAAGCTATTAGCTTAATATAACTAGATGAATGCTTATAAAATAAGACCAAATAAGTCATTTGAAATGAGATTCATTATTAGTAATACTCTATTTTTGGACTTTTTTGATTTTACTGCTAAGACAGAAGCATAAAATTAATTCAATATTTTCGAATTATTTCCAGAAAAGAAAGTATTTTATTATAATATATCTTCAGAACTTTAATTTTTTCCTTAATTCAGTGACTTTTTGGTCTTTTATTTTATATGAATAATCAAATTAATGTCATCTTTTTCTCGATTCTAAGTCTATTATTTATCCATTTTATTTCAAATACAACGAAAAATAAGGATAAGCTTCGCTTTGTCCATTTTAAAATTTATAAAAATATTTTCTTTTGTATTTTTGCTTTCGATTATTGCCTTCACATCGGAATCTTTTCAACTTTTACTTATCTATATTTGTATTTTTTCTATCGATTTTATCAAATTTTTCCTCTCGTGCTTCGATATCAAAAATATTAAAACGAGGAAAACTATTTTTGGTGTATAGAATGTAAGCACCAATTAAAATGCTAAATTTTTATTTCTATTATTACCTATTTTCTTCTATTAATATGTTTCCTTATGTCTTTCACTCTTCATTTATATATAGTAATTTTAACAATTTTATCCATATTGGCTGTCTTAAATAGATATTATGTTAAAGTTTGGACACTATTCCTAAACTTAATTAGCTAAGATTCTTAATAAGATATTTACGAAAATTAACCAGGAAAGTAAAATTTCAGAGTAAGTTTTGCTTATCACTACTTTTATATAAATAGCAACTTTATTATATCTAAAAGAAAGGCATAGAAGCTTAAAGCAGAACTTTTAAATATCTGATTAATTAATTTTAAAGAGGCTATTACTTTTCATCCATCTGATTTAGTTAGATGATAATATACAAAAATTTAAGCGAAAGCTTGAAGATTAAATACTTAGAATCTTAGTGTATAGTTTAAATAATTATTTATTAGTTTAAATTATCATATTTTAATTCTAATAAACAAGGACAAGGTGGGAGTCCAACCCACGACCTCTGGATCTGCAGTCCAATGCTCTACTACTGAGCTACTCGTCCCTTACTAAATCTAATCAATAATGGTTTAAAAATACATTTTCCTCCCTTTTTTATGAAACAAAATTTAAAATACCTTAATATAAACCCACTAAATTGAATTATCTCTCTAACATTCTAAAATAATTCTTAGATCTAAATAGGATAATATCTAGTTATAGTAATAAATCATGATTGTATTAAATTGTCTTAATTCTTATTCTCTATTTCTAATAAACTCTTTTATTTTTTAAAAAGTTTAAAGCTCTTATAATTAAAAATTCTCTAAGCTTTAAAAAAAACTTAATATGAGATGAAGAAACATAATTTTATCAATTAGACTCTTTACTTTACTCTTTTAACACTTATGAGTAAGAATTTTTTAATTCTACTATTAAACAAAAAGCTACTTTCTACTCACTAGTTTATTCATAAAACTAAAATTAAATCACATTATTCAATTTTATTTAAAGTAGCCAATCTTTTTATTTAATACCTCTTATTTAATAATCAAGTTGACTTACTTATATAATACTTTGGAAGTGTTAAACAGACTTTTTATGTTTTTTCTATTATTATAATTAGTAAAGAGCAACTATCTTATATAATTTTACTCCTTATACTTCTAATTAGGCTCTTCTAGTTTTATCATTTACTTCTAAAATCATTTTAAGTTATTCCTGAAAAAATATCCTTACACTATAGCTAGAAATATTGCTTGCTTTTAGTTTATTTCATGCGTCTTTATCAAGATTAATTTAGCCTATATTATAAAAAATTTTGCATATGAAAGTACTTGATTAGAATCATATGCAGTGCAGATATAAATTTTATCTTTCTACTCTTAAGTTTATCAGACTTCATGCATAAACAGTTATCTTTTTACTTTTTATCTACTATGAAAAATTTAAAAAACTGTATGTGATATAATTAGTGATAGTACCAAGCATCTAAGAGCATATAGGGATACCTTATTGAGATGATATTTATATCAATTTAGTCGAATTTATTAGAGTATCTTGGCTGTAAATTTATTTAATCCCAGGCTTTCAATCTACATCACTTTCAATCTCCAAATTAATCTAGCAAAAATGTTAACTTGAGACTTCTAAGTTAAGATAATATTTTAAAAGCTAAATATAGCTTTCATTTTCATATAAAAGGCTCTTTCTCCATTAGTTCTCACAAACCAACACCTATCTTAATCTTTTTAACGTTCTAATAATTATATAAAATGGTAAGCCCCTAAAACCTATAATAACTTTAGGCTATTTATATGATTAAATTTTTAGATTGATTAACTCTATAATTGATATACCTTGCATAATATCTAAAGATATGTAGCATTCTGGAAAACCTAGCTTTATATTGTTATTGAACTAAAGGAAGTAGAAATAAATAGCTTTTTCTTATTTATTTTAATTATAGATTTATCTGGAAATAGACTCCCCTATTTAGCTTAATTATTTAGTATTTTAGATATTTTCTTTATTATGGGTCTCGTTCATATACAGTCTAATATTTTTACACAATAGTACGATGAAGGATTTTTTAGCTTCGTCTATAATGTTTGAGTCTCACATTTTTAAGTCTTTAGATCTACTAATTAAATTTTATAATGAGCTTTATAAATACCATCTAGGTATAGAGCTACTTCTATCAGTTTATATAAAGATATTATATCTCCACTCGAAAGATGAGCTTGATGCTTTTGGAATAGCTATCTATGCTATAAACATCTAACTTAATACTTTAGACAATTAAATGAATGTTTAGATAAAAAGGTCCATGTTTATTAGAATAGGATTATTAGTAAAACACTAGCCTAAAAATACAAGCAACTGGTCCTTTTCCAACTTCCAACTACTATAATCAGAAGAGCAATCAGAAAAGAATTGGAAACATAACATCCTTTAATATATTCTTAGATACCCTGTTAGTAACCATGCAATAAAGCTATAAGCTTTGCATTTTAATATAAACATTAAAGCATAGAAATTCAATTAGACCAATTAAACCAACTCATTTGGTGATTTACGCATATAAATATAAGTTGAAATAACATTCTATTTACTTAAATTTCATCTACTGTAAATATTTAAAGGCAGACTCTTCTAAATTCACTAAGACAAATAAACAAAATAAATCCTA
The DNA here is from genome assembly GCA_946699065.1 of Loxodes magnus. Taxonomy (NCBI): domain Eukaryota; phylum Ciliophora; class Karyorelictea; order Loxodida; family Loxodidae; genus Loxodes; species Loxodes magnus. The sequence continues at coordinate 24,578 of CAMPDV010000357.1, read as the reverse complement.
AAGATAAAAATAAAGCTTTAGGAACTAAATTCTAGTGGTCTTTGGCAAAAATTGGTACTTTTTCTCCAATTTTAGCAATTAATAAAAATAAGCTGCTAAATAATAAAGATTACCTTAGCTCTTCAAAGATAAAAAAAAGAAGCCAAAAATTTAATAGCAATGTCATCTTTCCTTTCCACATCCTTTAAATTAAAAGAAGCACATAACCCTAAACTTTAATCATTGATATACTTAATTTAATAAACAAAGCTATATAAAGTACTAGTGCTTAACAGCAAAAATTTCAATTAAGTTATACAAGAGCTATTAGTAGTTAAACAGGTAGCAACTGATTAATTTTGTTTAATTTCCTTAAGACAAATAATAGCAGGATAAACACTTTATTCAAACTAGTAACTTTGGTAATAGGTTTATTTAAGGTATTTTCTTAGTTAATTTATTGTTGAATATGAGAATGATTAATTGCTTAAATATTAAACTTATAAGTATAATTAACTATGGAGGGTTATGGTAAATATAATAGAAGAACTAAGTTACTAACTTCATATAGAGGAGAGTCCTGCAGGGAAACGCTTAAGGAGATGAGAAACTAAATGAGATTAAGGACTTAGATTAGGAGAAGAAGTTGTTATTCCAGGAAGTATCTGTGAATAAGTAATTAAATAATCTTATAATCTAACTTAGGATTTTCTATTCCTAAGAGATCAGATTCTGAGTAGAGATTTAATTATATAAACAGAGAAATTGAATCAGATGAACCTGATTCTCCACTTTCTATAAGTCCTTAAACTACTTTTTGCAATAATTGAGAAGCAATATTTCCCATTTAAAAGACAAGCGTAATCATATAAAATGAAGACAGTAGATAAAATGAAGAAGAAGAAAAGAAAGAAATCATAAAGCCACAGACTAAAGGAATAAAGGATGTAGAAGTATTCATAATGAGTATCTTACTACTGTTTGTTATATAGTGCTTATTAATGAAATATCTAATAGAGACAAGAACTGATTAAGCGTAAGAGTGAAGATATTAAAAACAATTTTTTAGTTTAAATAAATTTACTAAACACTCATTAAATAACCTAATTATTTACAATCTGATTCCAAAAAATTGTTCTAAATAAAGTTTTAACTTTCTTATTAAAAAGGAAATGAGACAGATATGAAGAAAATAGCATTTATAAATTAATATAATACTAAAAGTATTGAATAGAGCTTTTATTTAAATTATCTATATTATCTATCTCCTAAGATAATGCTAAGCTATTTATTTTGTAAGTTTCTTCTACAAAAGGAAGATGTTTGCTAAGACTATTATATTTCATTTTTAAATTTCTTAGTTTTTCACTTAAAAATTGATAGTCATATTTAATATTTCAACTAAGAGTTACATCTAAAGATTTTAATTTTAGATTAGTTAATTAAATGTGTAGTTTCTATAACTATCCTTCTACATAAATCTCTAATTTCATTCCTTTTCTGTAAATTTTAATTGTTTACCTAAGTTATGTTTACTTTATTAGCACTCCTATTAAGCTTATGTTCATATAATAATAATAGATGCAGAATAATTTAATACCTAAAATATTCTCTTAATCATTAGAAAGCAGGAACCACAACTATCTTATCTCCCTTTTTGTATTCTAATTTTACAAATTATTTCCAGATAGCATGGTAAATACCAAGTTCAAAAATATATAAGATCTAATTTACTTTATTGCTAGTTATAAAACTAATTAAAGCTTTATATCTCAAATGTCTTAAAAAGTTTTAGATTATTTTAAAGGATCAAAGAGAATGCAGCATCATCCTTAGAAGAGCATTTAGAATTTCTTGACAAGAGCTCAATGTAATTCCATACTTACTTATGTTCATTGAGTATACTCATCAATGCGACTGGAATGGATTTAAGATAAGCAATTTTAGCTAATATAAATTAGAAATAACTCTAGCTACTATTGAATAAAATCGATATAGCTTTAAATAGAAGTATACATTTTTAATTACTCTATTTCAAATCCAAATATTTTGAGGAGATGGATATAGCTTAAGTTCTAATTATTATAATCAGCTTCTTTTATATAGATTGTATTAAAAGTTTCTAGATACCCAAGCTACAAAAAATAAATATTAATTACCCTTTTATATCAATAGAAGAGACTAAAATCAGATGAATAATCTTAATTTTATTTCTAATTAACTTTATACTTTTTACCCTTTAGTTGCTTAACCAGCTTGAGGAAAACTAATATAAGATATAGCTTTTTATTTAAGATGGAATTAAGGATGAGAGTCATATGAAAATTAGTTAGTTAAGATAGGTAAAAGAAACATCATAATTACCTATTTTTACTCTTCTTTCTTAATAGAATCAAACCACATTTTATTTCTTAAGATAAAATACGAATAACTAATATATACTTGATACTGCTAGCAATATAGAAGCTAATTTTTCAGTTATGTAGTTCTAATTTAATAGAGATTAGATCTTCAAGTATTTTATTCTAAGATAATTGCAGGTAATTATTAAATAAAACATAAGATCTTTCTTTTGTCAATTTATATTACTAAATGAGGTCCTTAATTAAGTGATGTTATTGCTAACTTTTTAAATCATTTCGTTTGTTTTGGCATTTTTGTTCTTCCTCTTTTACTTTCTTATAAAATTCCTTTATATTTCATACTTTTCTAATCAAGTCATTATCAACCATACCCAATTCTTGTTTTTATGCACTATTGCCAGAAATCTGTGACTTACAATAAATATCTATAAACTTCACTTTTCTTCTTCCAGGATGTTTTTAATATCCTTTTAACCTTAATACAAAAGGCATATTTTATAATAATCATTCACATACTTCTTAATCATATTCCTAGTTAATTGCTTCGAAATTATTTAGTAGTAAGCTAATATGAACATTCTTCTAAATGGAAGATAAACTAAATCAATACTGAATAAAGAGCTTAATTCTAGTCTTCAATCATAACCTAACTCTTTAGTTCGTTACTAACCAAATTTTTTATTATATAAAACTGAAAAATTGTCATGAAGCTGGAAGAAAAATATCGAAGCCAAGAAGAAAAAGTAAATAGATTTGAATACTACTATTATTATGAAGCTTCAGAAGTTTCTATGAATTACTATTACATTTATTATTAATAAATTCATGGGATATCATAGTAGTTAGCTTGATTATTATCTAAACCTTAAAATATAGTAAAAGATAGCTATATTTATTTATCCTTGCGTCTTATTATAATAATATAGTTCAAAGTTTTATTTTTTATAAAAATAATCCTCTCTTATATTTCCTTCACTAAGGAAGAGCTAGTAATTTATTACTTTTACCTAACTTTATCGAGTTTTTAATTATTAATCTTGGTAGAATGCGAAATAGTTCTATGAGATTATGCTATTATCTTACTAATAAACTTTGTAGATAAATTTTCTTTGCTGATCTCTTCTATTAAGTTATACTGATTTCTACATTTTAGTGAAATAGATCTAGACCATCTAACCCCAATCCGCTTTTCTTAAAAATTTATAGCTACATTAGATATTTGTTTCCTTATCTATCGTTAAGCTCTTTTTTCAAGCAGATATATCTTTCCAGCTCGATTACAAAAATAGTTTTAGTCTTTAGAATTGCTAAATATTCTAAAATAAGATTTCCGTTAATTTATAAACAAATTTCCCTTCTAATCTTAGATTTGTATATTGCCTTAGTATAAATACACCAAAATACTTAGAGTTAGATTCTTAGCTTTAATAAATAAGACTAAACATTGAGTGAAGTTTTATTCTTAAATGACTAAAGATTTTCTTATGGTATATATTGAATTTAACTAATCCCTCTATTTATCAAAATTAGCAAGCTGTAATTCTATTAATGTAATCTCTAGTCTTTTTATATTTTGCTCTTAAGGTTACTTTATATATAGATAATTCATCTTTGAGCTTTTAAATGTAAGGCTGTTTAAAGATTTTATTTATGATTACATGACAAAATTCGGTTGCTTGCCTAATAAATAGCCTTTGGATGAAAAATTATTTTAGAAGTGTATATAAAAATTTACTTCTACTAGGCCATTGCAAATGAAGATATTATAAAATCAGCTCTTTTACAATACCTTTAACTAAAAGAGGGAAATCTACTTTGGTTAGAGCATTAAAGATCAAAAAGCATTCTCATTATTCAATCTCTTCTTTCAAAAAGCGAGTTGCTTTAAATCTTACCTATAATTCGCTCATCTTAACTACTTAAAATTTTCTAAGCCTTTATTTTAAAATAGCTAACTAGACTTCTAAGTTATATGATAATCATTCATTCAGATTAAAAACGTATCAGAACTCAGCTTCTCTTATCAATTTAGTCCCAAGATATGCTCTCTTAAGGTATTCTAAATTAAGATATTAATTACTTAGATACTTCAAGCTAATTTATAGTATTTAGATTCCTTATAATTTACTTATACAAAGAAATTCTAGAAATAGAGAGTGGTAGATTAATAAAATGAGAGAGAAACAATATCCTCGCTACAAAACCTTTTTCTCTTTCTTCTAGAAGCATTATACTAGAAATAAAGCAGCTAACTGAATTAGTTTAGTATCTAATACTCCAGGATACTATACAGTCCATTTTAGTTCAACATACCTTTATAGTTAACCTCTATAGATAAATGATATCACTACCTTATTGTTTACATTTAGGTAATTTTGTCTTATATAACCATAAGTATATTAAAATAAACTATGAAAGAGTAATAAATCCTAGAAACTTAAAATTATAATTACAAGATAATTTCACTAAATCGGATCTATAAGGCTAGCAAATCTTTCTAGGCTTTACTACCTTTGTGAACTATAGCTGCTTATCAATTTACTAGTAGCTATTATATTTAATATCATAAAGCTTATATTAACCATTATAAATAAGGAGGTTGTAGCCCATTCTCTTCTATCTAAACTAACTGTGTGCTTCTGATTTTATTTTACATAGTCATATTTATATTGCTATAGGAGAAACAGACTGATGATAAAATTTAACTGTAATAAATTAGTTCGCATGCATATGAAAGTAGAAATGATTATGATGTTTTGAAGATTAAAGTTAAAGCTATTTATTAAACTATAAATGAATATCTACTAATATATAATCAAGCTACTATTACTCAAATTATTTGTCTACATTTTTTTAATTATTAGTATAAACTTGATTTGGTATTAATATTATGGCAATATGTTCTTATATCATTATAGGAGTGAAGAATTAGAGGATATAGGAATCAAGAGTTATATTTTCCCATGAAGGGCAACTTTATTTTTTGACTTTAAACGTGATAAAATTTTAAAGTGAAGCAAGTTGTTAGTGGTTTGTTTAAGCTCCAAGATTTTTCCATTGACTCTTATCTAGATGATATACTAGTAGATTAGAGCTACAGTTATACTAGTAAACTGATTACCTTATTACTACTGGTTGCGTGTATGTGTAATAGTCTCCTGGATGTTCCTCTCCATGTTTTACGAAATTCTTGTCAAACAAAAAAGTATCAAAGCCTGCATTGTCGTTTTATCAAATAAGACTTGCATTTTATTAAATCAAAGCAGCTGCATTTGTCATAGACTGAATAGGAAGTTTCTAGTTTTAAAGAAGAATCCATTAGCTTCTTTAAGATTCATAAACCTGAATTCTGTTTTCCAATTAATTAGAAAAGCCCCCAAATATTCAAATTATTTCATCCTAGCAACAACCTCCAAAGCCTTGTACTGGAATTGAAATATTATCTATGTCTTAGAAAGAGGAATCGCTTTCATGAAATACTTCACACATACTTATACAATCTTTATCTTACCTTCCTGATATAATGAAATTAGAGTCTCTTACTTAAACTGTTCTATGCAATTATCTTTTATTATTCATTTAAAATTACTTTATACTTCCTTATTCATACAAAACGTAGTTCGTTTCTCCCATATTTCCTCCTGATATTACGAATTTTTAGTCTGCAGTTTACTCTACTTAAGTCAAATCATGGAAAGTTAAAGGAGTGCTAATTTATTGCTTAAGGAATATCTAATTTCCATGATTGAAACTTTATTTAAGATGCGAGTTGATGGGAACCGTTATAATATTTAAAAACTCTTGAGATTTGTTTTCCTTCATTCCAAATTACCTAAAAAGAGTTTAAAACTGCAACATTACCTGACCAGCTATTTCCTAAAGTCTCTACTACTCTTATATAAGTGATTGCTACTCTAATTCTTCTTTCGTAAAATTGAAATTTGACTAAATTTGTTTTAACTATATCTATGATATCTAAGATTAATCTAACTTCTTAGATTAACAATGCAATCCATAAATATATTTCTATATCTACTTTTACAAGGACTCTATAACTCTGATACTCTCATTACATCTAGAAAATAAAGTTTTTTCTAAGTTCATTATAATTTACTAAATAAGCAGACTTTTAGTATTTTGGGCACTCTTAAGAGCTTTTTAATTCAACTAATGAAACTCTTTTAGTTTTTTAATTTAATCCTTAATTTGCTCTATCTATTGCTGGTTTTATTTCAGCTGCTAGACTATTTCTTAGTCTATCAAAGTTAAAGGCGTATTATTAAATTACTAGTTGCAAGCTAAACATTTAATAACTCTACTATTTTCTAATTGTATTTAAGCACAGTTTAGACAGAGGTAATGAGAGCAAGGTAGTTTTAAAGGAATATAACGAACAGCATCGTAGTTTTTATTACAGGATATGCACGAAGAGATATCCTACATTTTTATAAGTCTATATCTATATTTAAGTTACTAACTATTTAGTATCAATCAGCAACTACGTTAAACTAATAACTTAATACCTTTTTAAAAGCTATTTTGATGAGTTTTTAATATAAAGTAAACAACTATGAGTCTTAATTTTAGTGCTTGGAGTTATTAATCTGTATTTCTTGGTTGGCTTGTAATAAACTAAGTTTCTTACTTTGCTCTTTAAAACAAATTAGGCTGCTTAATTATAGAGACTTGTGAAGTTGATTTATTTAAGTTATCGAGTCTTAATTCTAAATGATCTTTAACCTCTTTCTTCAAATATTTAGTTACTATCTTAAAAAGTTAAAGAATAGATATTTTTTTAGAGTTCTTTAACTAAGTCTTAAGAGTCTTATTGCATATTTAAGGTAAAATCTACCAATAAAAACTACTAAATCAAGTTTAGGTTTAAAGGGAATAATTTTCTTTAGTTTAAAAATGAAGTTAGAAGTTTATTTAGCTGTACTTACATTATGTGCTTTACTTTAAAGTACTCTTTCAATCTCTATTGAAGACTTTGGTGCTGTTGCTAATGATAATACAGTTGATACTGCTTTCTTAAACTCTGATGCTATTTAGAAAGCTTTTTAGGCATTAAGTGAGTAGAAGTCAGAGGAAAGACTAGTGATTATTCCTGAAGGTAAAACTTATTACTTCTTCCCTGTATAAGTTTTAAACCTCTCTAATTTTACCTTTTAAATCGATGGAAATCTTATTACTCCTGCAAACTCCTTTGATACATGGCCAAAAGATGGAAATAAATATAGAAATGCATTGTAGATAACAAACTGTAGCTACTTCAAAATATCAGGAAATGGATGCATAGATGGGTAAGGATATGATTGGTGGTGGGCTACATTGACAGCAAAAGTCGGAGATGATAGACCTGATCTCATCTATATAGAGTAATCCTCTTATTTCGAAATAGAAAACATCAGAGTTAAAAATTCTCCACGATATCATTACGCATTACATGATGTAATTTATGTAACAATAAGAGGTATTGATATCAAAGTAGACGTTAGAGGATAAACTGAATTAGTTGAAAAGTATAAAAAGCTAAGAGAAAGTTAAACCTCGTTCTAGGATAAAGTTATGAACTGGTTAAATCCAATTCCAATGTTTCCTTTTAATACAGATGGAATAGATCCATGGGGTTCAAATATCTATATCTCTAATGTTTCAATTGAAAATTATGATGACGCAGTAGCTGTAAAGCCTTGCAATAAAGGATATAAATTATCTACTTGCTCAGAAAATATCTTAGTTGAGAATTCAAGAGTTAAATTTGGAGTAGGAATGACAATAGGCTCAGTTCCTCCCAACGATAATTTTGCATGTGTGAGAAACGTAACTTTCAGAAACATTCAATTCGAAAAACCTTTTAAAGCTATTTATGTAAAAACAAATCCAGGTGAGCATGGATATGGAATCATAGAAAACATAATTTATGAAAATATAGTAATTCATGAACCTATTTGGTGGGGAATTTATATTGGCCCATAGTAGCAAAAGCAACCTGATGGAGGAGGACCAGGATGTATGATTTATCCTTTAAATAAGGATTGCCAAACTTAGCCTCGAGTTCCAATAAAAGATATTACGCTAAGAAATATTACATCAACAAAAGGCTGGCTAAGTCCTGGAATTTTAAGATGTAACGAAACAGCACCATGCACTGGATGGGTTTTCGAAGATGTAAAAATTGAAGGTTGGGCAAGTTCTTGGGGATGGTACTGCGAAAATATTTACGGAATTGCTAAAAACGTGTTTCCTGATCCTGGCTGCTTTGCATAGAATGAAAACCTTCCAAAGCTAAAGTCTAAAATTCTATAGAAGGGAAAATGAAGCACTAGGAAAACATAAATTTAAATTAAAGTTGAATTAAAAAAGCTTTCCTTTATTTAAATTACTATCTTCTTATTAATTATTAAATTAGATTCAATATCTATCAAAATGATGCCTTATTATTACTTCAACGATTCTATTACATTTTTTTACTTAAAAGCTAGAAAATTAAATTAAACTAAAGTCATAATACACACATTTAATTTCCCTAAAAGTAGCAATAGCTAATTTTATTTTTTTTACATTAGATAATTTTACTCTAGAACACATAGAAATAACCTCTTTAGTTATTATATTTTTATCAGCTTTAGTTTTAAATGATTGTCTAAATAATATTCCATCTGATACTTTATATATTATACTTCACTCTAAATCGCAAATTTATTAATAATAAAGCTTTATTTATGACTATAATCAAAATACTTTAACTATGAATATGAAAAATTAGATTTAAAAGTAGATCCTCTTTTATCAATTTTCTATTGTTAAGTTTATGAATATTTTTTCTAGCTTTAGCTTAATTTCTTAAATAAATAGCCTAGATGTTCCTCTAAAAAATTACAATATAATCCTCTTTCCTTCTCTTATCTATCTCATCTCAATAACTATGGATAGTAAATTAATTCTTAATATTTCCCAAGAAAATGACAGTTTTGCTATTAACTATTGTCTTTCAATTTGAAGAGCTTGGATTAAGTTTTATCATCAGCAAGTTATTAATATAATAACTTTAAACCTTAAAGCTCTTCATCCTTATACTTATCTCATCATAGAATGTTATATTTTACCCCTCTGATATATTTAAATAATAGGCAATACATTTAATTAATCTTTAATAAGCCAAGTCATTTCTCTATTTATACTATTAATACTCATTAAAATTATAAACTCCTTAGAAGAGCCAAAATATGATAGCTTATATATATTATCATAAGTATAGTTACTTTAGGTTTTGGTTTATTAGTAACATATGGTACTCCTATCATTACACCAATACTTCATTTAACCTTTTAGATATTCTTTAACTAAACTATCTATGAGAAATGGAGTGAAGCTAAGATTAAAGTAAAGGAATTAGTAGTTATGGTAAATAAACTTACTTGGCTATCTTTTTTTAATTATAATTGAAGTTGTTTATCTAATGCTAATTTTGTATCATTCCTGTTTATTAGATCAAAAGAAGGAACAGACTTAATATATATGAATGAGGAAAGTTATAAATAGAATGAAAATTTTTAGTTTGATTACATATCTTTCCTACCTGTAAATTAAGTAGTATATGCTTATAAAACACTATGATGATTTAGTTCCTTCGCTAAACACTAACCCATTTTTATACATTTATTTGGACTAAGAATTAAGCTATTCTAGCTTTTTATCTCTATTAAAATAACAAAAATAAAGGATTTTTATCTTTTTATGGTTTAATTAGATAGAATTTGTACCTTTAGCTCTTAAGAAAACGGTCTTAATAGTTTAATCCAGCTCCAAGTCTTATAATACGCTAGTTCTCTATTGAATTATTCTAATACCAGCCTGATATAATCTAACTTTCAATTCTTTCCTTATATTCAAAAGCTGTATCCATTAAAATTTCTTAACTACTGTAAATAGCTTTTATTATATATTTCTACCTAATTTGCACAACTTTTACATTATAAGCAAATGATATATAAAGCTTATGTAGGTTATTTCCAATAATTATAGTATGTAGGTAATCTTTAATAGGTTAAACAATCTTTACTTTCTTTTATCTCAAGAATGCATAAGCTTTTTTAACTAGATGCATAATAACTTTGCTATTAGCTTTTATTTAATTTACTCTTTATTTTCTATCAAATCACTTTAACTCTTTCAAAGAAAACTCTAGGATCAAGTTTACTTTTTCTCTCATTTCTCTTAAAGTTACTATCTCTGAGGAATTTTAGAGTTGCTGTATATTTAATTAATTACTTCTAATCTAGTTAGTTAAGAACAGTAATATTTGAATGGAGAATATAAAAAGGCTGATATGTTGGAAGTTTGATGCTTTAAGCTCTTTTAATTTTCTAAATAAAAATGATAGCTAGATTAATTCACTGGAGTTTAAGCTACTTTTATCCTAAATAGTTAGACACTGAGATTGTATATGACTCAAGTTAAGTTACCTTTAACAACTATAAATATAAATGATGTCTATAAAATCCTTTAAGTCATGAAATCTATCACGAAAAGCAAATATGTATTTTCAATTTTTTTGATTAAATCAGAAAATCAAGTTTATACTTCTAGCACCTTTATTAAGATAAAGATATACCTTATAAAAGCTATTAAGCTTATCAAAAAGATAAATTTTTTATATCCTATGTAAATAGAAATTTTCACTCTACTATCTAAGTAATTACTAACTACTCTATTTTACCTTTCTATGAAAAAGCTTCGATAAAATAGTAAGTTGGTAACTAAATTCATTAGGAACTACTTACATTATACATACAGCTTTTTATCTTAAAAATATGGTTAATATGTCTTATTTAAGCTTATAAGAAATCCTTCTAAAGAGGCTTATTATTTAAGTTCTATTTGATTCTAAACCAAACTTATAATATAATAATTTTAATATCTTGAAGATTCAACTAAAAAGACTAATTATTAGCACTTTTTTTCATTTTCTCCTAGAGCTTTATTACTATCTTTATACCTTTTGCCTTGTTCCTTTTCTAAGAATCAAAGTATAAGGCAACTTTTTCTTTTTCTAGCTCTTGTAATTAATCTATCAATCTATCTCTTCAAACCACTTTCAACCTTTTTTATCTAAGGATAGTTTTATATCTTTGAATTAGCTTTGAATTAATAATTTTTTAGCAATTTCTAACTCCAAAATTATAGCCTTAACTAAGCATATAGCTATATAAGGTTATGTAAATGTAATGAAAAGGCTAGATTAATAAGATATTGAAAAAATAAGAGAAGCTAATTAATTTTGATAGCAAGTTTCAAATTCAGCTAATCAAACAAACTTTAGGAGTAAATAAAAATCGAACAATCAAGCTATCGAAATCTGAATATTGCTAAGCTTTTTTTATTCCTTGTATTAAGGCTATTTTAGTTTAAAGCTCAAGAAAAGCTTTTTGTTCTCTAAAGTAAAAGTAAATTTACAACAAAGAGTATGAAGAATTAATCTAGCAGTCACTTCTTGAAAAATAACCAAAGTAAAAGAAATAATGAATTATAGGCTACAATATCCAAGCCCATGCCAGCTAATTTGATTATTCTAAGATTTATTTTATTTTTTTAATTTTTGATGTAAAGCAAGGAGTTTCTTTAATTCATATGGTAAGATATATTCTTATTAATAATATACCTCTTACATTTAAGAAGCTATCAACTCATTGTCTTAAGCTGAATTTCAAAAGTTAAAATGAAAATTATCGTTTTTCTAGTGGGCTTTTCCATGTCAAAAGTTTATAAAAGAAAAAAGTTAGAAGGATGAGGAAATTAATTGCCTCTTAAGTGAGAAAGATAAAGCACTCTTTTTTAGTTAGGAATTAAAATCTTTATATGATATTTATTTATTACACCATCATTTAGCTGTAAATAATAAAAAATACTTTAACATAAAAATTTAGATAAAAAAGAAGCTTAAATTTATTCTTTTAGTCAAATATTTAAAATGCACAGATTAAAATTAAATATAATAAGCTGGATGAGAAAAATTTTAATATCATATAATGAATTTACATTTGGCATCAAGCTTAACTTCAAGATCCTCTCAATTTAATATCTATTAATATCTAGATGTGCAGCCTTAAAACTTTAACTTCTGCTTAATTTTTGCTTATAGATATCAATCTAATTTTGTAAGGTATAAATCTAGATAATTATTTAAGAAGCAATACCTTTTACTACCAAGATTATATGAATCTAAGTATGTTGTTAGAATCAAAGAAATATATTTAAATATATATATATTTTTTAATTTGTATATTACTAAAGATTTTCTATATTAAATTCAATCTCAAATCTATTATCTATAAAATCCTTCTATTATGTACTGCTAGAGTTACTTATGTGTGTATATATTTTTAGAAATATACTTGACTGCCTCTTTCATAAATGATGAAAAAGTAACTGATAAAATCTTTCAATTTACTTTTTTTCAATTTTGCTACTAAAATTTTAATTCTAAAAGAGTGTAATAGTACGAGATTATTTATTAAACAATTTTTATAGTTTTTTATTCTAAAAGCCATCCAATAATAATCATCTAAATTAAATCAAAAAACTCTTATTAAAAATTTATTAGGGTATCAACATATCAACTATTCATATAGCACTATCTATTTCTAAGGGTTCTTTATTCATTCAATTAAATAATAATATTTTACACTTTTATTTAGCTAAAACTATCCTCTCTTTTATTATTTACTCATGTGCATGCTATAACTATTTTACTTAGAATATCTTAAAATAATAAATACATTTCTAAGTCTAAAAGATCAATAGATAATGCTAAAGATAAATGTATTTATTAAAATATCATTAAAATTTATCCTTTTAATGTATCTAGAAAATAATATACTTCTTTATTTATTTTATATTTCAACACTAATATTCTTTATTAAATTCCTATAATGACCTTCATGCTATTTTATCTCTCTTCTAGATATACTTTTATAAACTTAAATATCTAATACTAATATTTACTTTTCATATCTAGTCTTCTAACTATTAATATGATACTTCTATCTTATTATACAAATCTTTAGCTTAACTCTAAAAGTTTATTCTATGTTTAAGCAATGAATATTAAATTAAAACTGTAAGAAAAAAAGATAAAAATGGATAAACGTAATAGTTTAGTCTAAAATAGCTTTAATACTTTTATTAGAGATGCTTACTTTAAAAAGCTTATTTTTTAATTATTTTAATAGTTTAATTTCTATGTTTTATTATATTTAATTATGGAGCCAATCAATAAATACAATATATCACTTCCCTTTTTACACTCCCTAAAAGAGCAATCCTCCCAGCAAATCTTAAATGAACTGAGTAACTTAGATAGCTTAAGGACTAAGACTAGTAGAAAAGGTAGCTTTTCTAAGAAGTGACTAAGTAATTAAATAATTTTATAGTCAAACATTTATTTACCTTAGAAATCAGTATCTTAGTAGTTTTGCTCATATAAAAACAGAGAAAATGATGATTCTCCACTTTCTTTAAGTCCTTTAACTACTTCTATAAACAGATGAGAAGAAGCATCTCCTATTTAAAAAGCAAGTTTAATCATATAAAATGAAGAAAATACATAAAATGAAGAAGAAAGGAAATAAATAAAATGGAGACAGACTTAAGGAATAAAAGACTTCGGAGTGTTTATAACGAGTGTCTTGCTATTTTTTGCTGTTTAGTGTTTGTTAATGAAATATTTAATAGAGACTTGAAGAATTTAAGATAAAGAGTGAATATAAAATGAAAACTTTTTTATTATATAATTGAATTAAATAATCTTTATACTTTCTAATTATTTTATTTAGAGTAAATATTTTCTTAAATAAAAGTAGATATATTAAAAAAGAAGAGAGATAAGAGGGAATTTTAAGATGTTTGATGAAATTAAAATAAGGCTAAAAGCATTTTGTGTAGAAAAAGGTTAATATTTAATCATCCTATAATAAACATTAGCTTAAGATAAACAAACCTTTTAATTTAATATTTTCTAATATTGTTATTATTTTAAGATTATATACATTTATAGAGGTAGAATGTTCTATTATTAATATAATAACTAAATAGATAAGAATTACAACTATCATTTATCTTCTTTTCTAATTATCTTTATAAAATATTTCCAGATGATGCAATTTAGAGCTTAAATAAATAATTTTAGTCTAAGACTTATTTGTTGAATTTAATACTCAAGATTCTGGTTGAAGATGAAAGTTTGTCTAAATAAATAAAGATTATATATCATAATCAACAAAGATAAGAAATGTTATTATATGAATATTGCAGTTTCTAATAAGACTTTGCTAGTATAATCTATTTTTAAGCATTTTTGATAAAACTTCTTGAGATATTTTTATAATTAAAGAAGAACATTGTAAAGTGGAATTGATTTTAGTTAAAATTTATAAATATAAGTAAAAGATATTTTCAATAAAACTATTCTAGGCTATAAAAGAACAAACTTAGTTTTAACTCTGAGGAAAATATAAACTATTTCCTAATTTCTAGAAGCTACTATCATTTATTATTCTTAAAAAGATAACTTTATTAAAAAGCCTAAAAGTTATTTAATAACCGAATGCTTCTTTTTTTTTTCCGCTAAAAACCTAAATTAAAGCAAATACTATACTTTAAAAGTTTGATTCAGACTAACTAAAATAAAGATTACTATTAACCTTAAAATTTTTTAAAAAAAAGATTCGGAAAATATAATAAAGTTAGATTAAGATAAGGAAGTTAATTAGATAATTATTGAGATCTTCCTATTATAAGTTTAATCTAACTTTTAATCTCTATAGGAAAGGAAAGGCTAACTTTTATACATTTTAGTAAATTTTTTACACTATGAAAATGCTTTTCACTTATAGAGTAATTATAGAAAGATAAAACTTGCTACTCTAAATGTTTATTTATAACCTGCTAAAAATTATTTCTAAATGACTCTAAAGAAGATAATTATTTTTTAACAGTAGCTTAGGTTTTTAAGAAAGTAAAAGATAATCTTTTTATTTAATTATTATGCTCCTTCTATTTGTTTGATAAGAATAAATACAAATATCTTTTTTAGCCTGTCTTTTTCTCTTTTATAACAGTATTTATCATCGTTCGATAACTTAAAAATATACTGGTATATTTTATTGAAATTATATAATTATTCTTCATCTATTTTCTCACTAATTATTTGCCAAGATATAGTAGATAGGGAAATGCAGGATGCTTTTTTATAAATGATAAAAATGTGATGAATCTGAGTTTATTTTATACAATTTTTGAATTGTTAATTACAAGCTTAAATTATTTTGATATGCATTACTTAAAAAATGTTATATAGAGAATCAACTATTTTAATTAATATAAGAAAAACAGGCAAAAATAGCTAGATTTAAGTTAAGTAAAAGTTTCTATGGATTTGAGCATGTAAAATTTATTTATCTTATTTATACAAATGCAAGGTATCTATGATAGCTTTCTAAAACTTAAACTTCATTAAATAAAAATAAAAATAAAATTGATCCAATTTTTTTTTTAGTTTTGGTATATTTTATAATCAAAGATATTATCTTCTCAAAAGCAAACATTTTCTCTTATTTTTTTTTACTTTTGAAATAAACTTACCTAATTTTTATAGATTTGCTATTATTTAAAATTGATTTTTATTACTTTTTTAGAAGTTATATGAGATACCTAGCTAAAAAATATAAGCTAATAAGTATTAATTTCGAAGGATATTCTTCTCTCTTATTATTTTATATTTATTCTTAGAGAAATAAATGAAAATAATCTATTTTGATTATCTAAGCTTTTTTCATATCTTATTCGCTTCTATTTTAACTAAGGTATGCATCACATAAAACTAAGCTTATATAATCGAATTGCTAAATAATTCAAAGGATCTAAGGCTATCAAAGCAATATTTTCTATTCTTTTGCTTAAATTTGAATTTCTTAATCACTTGATATGAAATTTTCTTTATCCATTGTATATTTAATTTACAATAAGATAATTATCACTTTTTTTAGTAAAGCATTCGATTTTTTTGATTTTTCATATAAGCCAAAAATAAAAATGGTATTAAATAAATTAATTAATTTGATTATAAAGCGCGTAGCATTTCGTTGGTGCGCAGCTCTTAACATATCTCAATATATGTCCGTTTCTTCAAGTAAGCCTTCAGGAAATAGAAATTCTTCTCTTATTAGTTCCATATCTTCCTCTCTTTCCTCTATTTTATCTCTTGTTCTTCTATCTTCTATCTATCTACGTTTTATTGATTCTTTGTTACAAGTGTCCATTATTTTTTCTTACATACTTTGCTAAATTTCATTTCTAATTCTTTTCTTCTTAATCAAGCTTTTATAAGCTCATAAAAATTATCCTTTTCCTGCTCTATAGTCTTTTCCTATTTCTTTTTTTCATTCAATTTTCTTTTCTAAGTATCCTTTTTTCCTCTTTGATATAATTTTTTTATCAAGCCAGCTTTAGCTCTTTTTTACTCTTCTTAGGTTCTAATGAATTCTCGAATTTGCCCGTTCCTCATATTAAATCAAATAGTTCCATTCCTTATCTCTCTACTCCTATCGCTCTAAGATTTCAGATACATTATTATAACTAGCTTGATAATAAAAGATTATATCAAAAACATATTAGAAAAAAGAAAAAAAGGATACTTAGAAAAGAAAATTGAATGAAAAAAAGAAATAGGAAAAGACTATAGAGCAGGAAAAGGATAATTTTTTATGAGCTTATAAAAGCTTGATTAAGAAGAAAAGAATTAGAAATGAAATTTAGCAAAGTATGTAAGAAAAAATAATGGACGCTTGTAACAAAGAATCAATAGAACGTAGATAGATAGAAGATAGAAGAACAAGAGATAAAATAGAGGAAAGAGAGGAAGATATGGAACTAATAAGAGAAGAATTTCTATTTCCTGAAGGCTTACTTGAAGAAACGACATATATTGAGATATGTAAAGAGCTGCGCACCAACGAAATGCTACGCGCTCTATAATCAAATTTATTTATCTTCCTTCTTTGTATTCTGAACAATTTTCTATGATATGCCTTTCATTTTCTCTTGCATTGGTACAGAAAGACCATTGACTTGTCCTAACTAGGTGTCTTTCTTTTATGCAATCCTAGCTCCCATTACATCTTGTTCTTATTCTAAGGAGGGTAACATATTTCTTTTTTTCTAATTTTATTATATCTTAGGTAGTTGGATGGTCCTACTGCATATTCATAAAATCATGCTTTTATATATTGTAATATTGTTATCATTTACTTTATCCTTTCTCTTTCTTCTAAGTATACTCTATATTCTCATATTGCACGATTAATGTTTTTCTTTTCTTTATAATTGATATTACCATCATCTATAAATATTTCTTAGTCTTCAATTTTTAATTCTAATTTAATTATTGTAAAATATTATTCAAATATAAATTCTCTTTTTTACTTAGGTCGAATAATAATTCGTCTACGGTTTTTCCTTTGTTTCCTATTAATTTGCCTCTTAATCTCAACATTTTTTGTCATAGGTAATGTTTAAATTTCATAAACTGTAATTCGTGTTCTAACATCTCATTTTGCACTTAAAAAGGGGCATCTATGATTGTTTGTAAAGATCTTCTCTAATTATTTCTAGTTGCTCCATCACTTATTTTCCTTCAAATTATTCGCAATATGGTCACTTCTGTCCGATAACTGAAAACTTAGATTTGAAGGTTTAATCATTATTCCTGCCCTTATATGGTGCTAATCCCTTTTTCATTTATATTTTTCCCAATATTCATGTTTATATTTTTTATACTGCTTCTAGTCTATTCTCCATGTGCTTTTCAAAATTGTTGTAATGTTTATTATATAACCTAGGTACTAAAAGGTCGTTACTCTTTCGATCCTTAAATTTCCCACCTCGATAGAATTTCCATAATTTTCTCAGTTACTATTTTCTGCTGCTTTTCATATCATTCATTTTGTTTTATCTGCAATTTCCAATTTGTACTTTTCTGCTCATTAGGTTAAATTTTCGATTACTTCCTCTAATTATTCCCATTCGCTTATTAAGACCTGGTTATCTGCGTATGCAAAACATCTTGCATATATTTCTTATGTTCATCCCTCTTCGTTTACATAGTTTATCGTGATTCCTAGCTTTTAATCTTCCAAAATATGGAGAAGTCTTGCTTTTATCAAGTTAAATAGTCTTGGCGACATTTCGCTTCCCTGTTTTAGCCTTTTATTTGTCGCGAATTATTTTTTTTATTTTAATTTCTTCTTCACAGTAGAAGTTTGCTAGCAGTTTACTTATCTATTCCGGTACTTTTAGATCGTTTAGGATTTATCATATATCCTTTCTTTGCACTGAGTCATAAGCTTTCTTAATATCAAAAAATATTAAAAATAAATCGTTTTTGTTCCGCATTGACCATTCCTATACTATTCTTAGATTAAAGATTTATAGGGCGCATGATTTTCCTTTTTTGAAACCATATTAATATTCACTTTCATCATTATGAAGATATCCTTACAATTGCTAGAAAATTCATGCTTCTTACAATTTTTAAAGCATGATTCAATAAAGAGATTGGTCTATAGTTCATCGGGCTCATCTATCCTCTTTTTTTTTAAATAATATTATGTATTGTTGTTTCATCTCCTAAGGTATTACTCCCTCTTAAATCATCTTAGCTATCATTTTGCAAGTTACTTCTATTAATTTTTTCCCACCAGCTAAAATTGTTCCTACTTTAATTTAAATCAGGTTCTACTGCTTTTCATTTCGCCAATTAATTAATGTTTTCTCAAATTTCATGTTCGTTTACCACTATTTGTCTCTTGCTTAAGAATTTAGTTGGTATCGTATTATCGCCATCTTCATATAACTACTATCATTCACTCCTGAAAGTTTTAACATCTTCTTTTGATAAGGGTACTCACTAATTATTTTTTCTATTAAGTAGGTTTTTTAGATTCTTCCACATTTCTGTCAGGTTTCCTTTATTTACAATGTCCATAAATAGGTTAAATTAGCTTTTTTATCTTTTTTTCTTGATTAAATGTATTCTTGTCTTACTCTTTGATATTCTCTATATTTTTCGTTTTGCTGATTTTCATTTATATCTTCGTTGTTCTTTATCCTCTATTTTAATTGCTTGCTGCATTTTCTGAAAATTTTATAGCTCTATTTTGTTGTTTCTGAGTATTTATATATCTTAAATTTTTATGTTTTAACTGTTCCACTTACCATTTGAGCTCCTTCTTATATCTTTTTCTTTCATCATTTGTAAGTCTAGTGCCGTTTAGGTTTTCAATTTCTTCTTCTTAGATATTTTCTTATATAAATTTTTCAAATTTTTCTTAGATCTCTTCTTTTTTAAATAATAGGTAATTTATTTTTGCTATCTTTTATGGTTTTCTAATTTCTTTACCAATCTTTATCTATATAATACAAGGTCTGTGGTCCCCTATTACGTATGAGTAATAAAAAATCATTTTTTATCACCTTTTCTCTCATTATCTCTTCAATTAAATAGTAATCTATTTTTATTCATTGTTTTAGTGAACGAAAGTACCTATTCCCATTGTATCAAGATATATTAAATTATTCTGTTCCATGAACTGTAGCATTCTCTTACCAGCTGAGTTTGTTTTCTTTGGTTGTAATTACTTTATGTGCTCATTTCAATCTCCTATGATCATTACATTAAGACCTTTTTTAGTTTGAATTCGTTTACTAAGTTATAGAATGGTTCATATTATTAGTTGTCATTTGGTACAGGTGCATATATATTTATTACTGTCCAATTTTCTCCTTATTTCAATGGCCATCACTCTCACTCCTCCAAAAAGCGTTAATTGGGTTGACTTCATTCTATATTTCTTTGATCTCCTTACATATGTCGTTTCTTATATAAAATGCTACTCCTTTCTCTTTTTATGACCCCCACATTTTATTAAGTTTTTATATTCTGCTATATTGCACACTGTCTTTTAGTCTTCAATCTAAATCTCTTATATAGCTATTATGTGGATACTTTTTTGAGTCATGAATTTTACTAGGGCCTCTTTTGCATTTCTAACTCCCCCTAACATTTGCTGTCCTATTTTTATGACTTATCCTTATTCTTCTTTTTCACCATCTCCTCTGCTTCCTCTTCATCACTTTCTTCTTTTTATTCATCTTCCTACTTCATCTTTTTTTCATCTTATCTATCATTCTCTGCTTCCATATTCTTTTCATTATTAGTTATTTCCCCTTTTTTATATTTTTCCACTTTTTATCTATTTTTTCCTTCTTCTTATTTATTCTATTCTTCTTCTTTTGCCTTTTCCTATTAATTGTTGTTGGGTAATTGCTCGTTTTTGTTTTTTGGTTTCTTAGCATACTAGATTCTAAATGAAGTTTGTTTCAGTTTGCTTCTTACTTCTCACTTTTATCTTGCATTTTATTCTTTTTCTTCTTGAATTTGTTTTATTTCTTTTTGTTATTTTTCTTAATTAACGCTTTTCCTTACATATTTAGATTATGCTACTTTGCTTTTTTATATTTTTTCTGTTAGAGTTTAGCTTTTTTACCATTACTTATACTATCCTTTTCTCTGATTTGTTTTATATTATATCATATTATATAATTGTTTGTTTTCTATTTTTTTTTAGTTCTATGAGCATTTCTCTATCCCTCTACCTTACATATGTCCAATTCCATTTTGACAAAAAATAATTCTTATTTATTCATTTAGCATAAAAGACTTTTTATTATTTAATTGCTTAATTGTTTTAATTATTTTCCTATTCTACTCGTTTTATTTCCTTCTCTTCTTCACTTGCTTCCTCTATAATCATTTACTCTCCTTCTTCAATTATCCTCTTATTTGCTTGATTTGCTTTTAATTCTGGTTTGCTTATTGTTAATTTAACTTCTCCTTCAAGCATATCTAATTCTCTTATATGTAGTTTTTTTCCTTTTTGCCGCCACTCTTCTGCATTGTTAATCTGTGTGCCCTTTCAATTTACATAGACAGCAGATAAAATTTACTGGGTGTTGTATTCCTCATTTTGTTTCTCGTTCAGATCTATTACTTCTGGTATCCTCTTTGCTTCGTCTATAACTTTTAAATCTAAGTACACTACACTGCTACCTGTTAGTATTTAGTGTTTGGGTATGTATGTTATAATTCTCCACTAGATTTTCCATATTGTTTCATGACTTCCATTACTTCCTTCATGTTTGAGTATTCGCTTATTATGAAGTAAACTGGGTAGTTATGAATGTCAAAGTATTCTAATCAGTTTCTTACTTAGATAGGAATTCTAACACCTTTAAATGTTCATTCCCTGAATTAAGCGAATTGCTAGTATCTTTCTTCATTGTTGAATATTAAATATACTATTCCGTTTTATTTGACAATTAATTTGGTCACTTCTTGTCCGTACTCGCTCCATATTTGATTTCTAAACATTTGTATTACTTCTTGGTCTATGGAAGCTTATGAAAAATAATATACTAGGGCTATATTTTTAAATTCGCTTAGAGAAGAATCCTACAAGTAGATAACGAATGAGTCAAGCAATAGAGCTAGTTTAAGAACTATGGCCATTCCAAGCAATTGCTTTGCTAGCAAGTTTATGTGAATAAGCAATTAAATCATCTTATAGTCTAACTTAGCTCTTTCTTTTCCTAAGAGATCATAATCTGAATAGAGATTTCATTATATAAACACTGAATCAAATGAACCTGATTCTCCACTATTGATAACGAGTATCTTACTACTGTTTGCTATATAGTGCTTATTAATGAAATATCTAATAGAGACAAGAACTGATTGAGCTAAAGCGTGAAATATTATAAATACTTTTTAGTTTAAATAAGTAACACTCATTAAATAACCCTAATTATTTAGAATCCAAATTTATCCTTAAAATAAAGTAGGGATATCCTAAATAAGAAAGACATGAGATAAAATATGATGATCATAGCATTTATAATTGAATATAATACTAAAAGTGCTTGAGTAGAGTTTTTATATAAATGCCTAAACTATTATCTCTAAGATAAATATTTTATTCTGTTAGCTTCTTCTACAAAAGGAGTTTGCTAACTATATTATATTACATTTTTAAATGTCTCAGTTATATATATTAGTCATATTTAGTATTCGACTAAGAGTTCATAAAATGATTAGGATCCAAGATTAAGTCAGTTAAATTACGTAGATTATATAACTTTCTTTCTATATATTTACTTTCTTTCCTCTATTTCTGTTAATTATGTTTATCTAAGTTATGCTTAGTTTATTAGCACTCTAAGGCTATGTTCATTTAATAATAGTAGATAAATAACATTATAACTCTGAAATATTCTCTTAATCATTAGAAACAGGAATCACAACTATTTTATTTCCCTTTTTGTACACTAACATTACAAATTATTTCCAGATAAATGCCAAGCTATAAAATATATCAGTTCTAATTTAGCTTTCTTAGCTATCAAACTAATTAAAGCTTTATAATTCAAATATCTTCAAAAAATTGATTACTTTAAAGAACGAAAGATATGCAACTATGGCCTTAGAAGGAAAAGCATGAAGGGCATTTAAAATTTCTTAACTAGAGCTAAATGCAATTACAGCTATAGGGAAGTATAATAATTGAATCTCTTTAATGGATTTTTAGATTAACAAATTTAGTTAATGCAAATAAGAATAAACTCTAGCATCTCTTAAATAAAATTTATAGCTTTGATTGTTAATTAAGGATTGCTCTAGGATATCAGGATAACTGAGGTGTATTTATAGATACTTATAGTTTACAATTCTAACATGATATGATAGCTTAACAGAGACCTAATAAATATATATATTAATAATTAAAAAAAAATGGAAAGAATTAAATCTTTTACGAAGAATTAAATACTTCTTTAGAATTTACCATAGAGTAAAGATTTACCGAGCAAAGGTCAAATAATTAAAATAGTGGAAAGACCAACACTTTAATTTGGAGTTTTAGATCCTAATACCAAATACTACTTAACTAAAATTAAGAAAAATATTATATAAATTTTGAAGAATATTTAGAATATAAATTTTAATTGTTTCTTACGAATACCAACGAAAATGTTGGCAAAATCTTAAAAGAGAATTGATGAACTATTAAGTGCTTCATAGGTAATTCAAAACAACAGAAAGTCAAAAAAAGCCAGCAGTTTGACTCTATAAAATTACCGCCAAATTGAATGGCGGTTAAAAGATATGAGTTAAAATGTAAAAGATAAAAATAAGGAAAAGATATTAAATTTTGAAGATTAAAGTTTTTCAAATTATGATTAATTCGGATTAGAAATTAAAAATTTGTAACGAGCTGAAAAATATGAATAAGAATATTACCAGTAAATTTTCTATTAACATAATAAAACATCTAAGTCAATAGAAACACAAACTGAATATTAATAAACATTTAATTAATCTACCTAAACATATGAGAAAAAAGTTTAGTATGATCAATTATATAATAAGATTAATAAAGAAACACAAATTTAATAAGAATTATTGCAAACAAATACTTCAACTTAAACTTTACTTTAAGCTAATTAAATATTTACTCAAATTGAAATGAAAAACTAGTAAATAAAGGATTTGAACTTAATATAAGAATAATTGTAATTATATATTTAAGATTTAAATTCATAGCAAATATATCAATAAATTGATCTTAATGAAGCTAGGAACAAAATCTCATTATAACAAGCTCATATCTAATCATTAGATAATGAATGCTATTAACTTAAAAATAAAATTTAAGAATTAGAACAAAATTAGGAAGAATAAAATTAATAGGCAAATTAATTAATTTCTGCATATTAAATGTAGGTATAATAACATAAAATTAATATTGAGAGCTTAATCTTATAGAAAGAAAATGATATTTAAAATACTATTTAATTCTATTCTCAATAAATAAGAAACTCTTTCAAATAATAAAAATAATATTCTGATAATCACACCTAAACTTTTCAAGAAATGTAAATAAAATCATTATAAACTAACTAATATATATAAACTGATCAAAATAATAAGATAACTTTAGAAAATTATAGCTAAACTCTAGCAAATTAATAATTGAACAAATAAATCTAAACATAAAAAACGTTTATGAATAATCATGAAACAATGACTAATATTACTGAATAACATCTAAATCATTTTTATTA